>PVJS01006326.1:0-60344 GCA_004027185.1 Glis glis
CTCCCCCTTCCCTCCCTTTCATGCTCCGGATAGTGATTGAGTCTTATAAGTTTGTGTATCATGTGCTATAGTGTGTTTCCCTCCATCCCCCTCCCAACTCCCTTAGTTAGGTCACCTTCTTTGTCCATCTAAAGATTTCATCTAAAGATTTCTTCTTCCCTTCTAAGTCCCTTCTAAGTCCCATTCTATCTAGCTCCCACAGATTAGGGGGCACATCCGATTTTTTACTCTTAGTGACTTACTAATATCACTTAGCATAATGTTCTCTAGTTCTCTCCATTTCCCTGCAAATGATGTGATTTTATTCTTCTTTGTGGCTGCATAAAATTCCATTGTGTACATATCCCATAGTTTTGTGATCCATTCATCTGTTGATGGACACCTTGGCTGGTTCCAAAGTTTGGCAATTGTGAATTGTGCAGCTATAAACATAGATACACATGCATTAGTCTGGTAGTTGGGTTTTAGTTCTTTGGGGTAGATGCCTAGAAGTGGTATTTCTGGGTCATACTGTAGGTTCATTCCCATTCTTCTGAGGATCCTCCACACTGTTTTCCAAAGCGGTTACACTAATTTGCAATTCCCCCAACAGTGTAGTAGAGTTCCTACTTCTCCACATCCTCGCCAGCATTTGTTGTTTGTGTTTTTAATGATTGCCATTCTAATTGGGTTTAGGATTGCATTAAACTAAAGAGTTTTTGTGCAGCAAAGGAAACAATCAAGAACCTCAACAGAGAGCCGACAAAATGGGAGAAGATTTTTGCCAGCTACTCCTCTGATAGAGGACTCATATCTAGAATATACAGAGAACTTAAAAAAATCACCACTAAAAAAACAAATAACCCAATCAAAAAATGGGCAAGTTAACTAAATAGACACTTCACAGAAGAAGAAATACAAATGGCCTATAAATGTATGAAAAAATGTTCAACTTTATTAGAAATCAGAGAGATGAAAATCAAAGCTTGTGATATTTAATCACATAACTCACACGGGGAGCTTGGCACCTTTCAGGGATATTCTCCCCAAAGAGGACGGCCTTGATGGGACAGTGCCCACTCAATCAGATGTTAGGTATTGAGAGCTAAACCTGCCACCTGCTCTTTTTATTGTTGTCTAATTGTGAATATTGGCTCCTTCACAGATAAGCAACCACCTGCTGTGCAGGAAAGGATTTCTTCTCTTCTTTATTCTCTACTTATGCCTTCATTGCTGAATCTCAGCATGGATAAACAGCATATATCACAACAAAATAAACTTATAAGGGCAGGACTTTGATCACTGTGACAACTGAGACAGGTAAATGTCATTGTTTGGATGTGTGTGTTATCTGTTAATGCATAGCAAATTACCCCCAAATGTAGCAGCTTCCAGCAATGATTATTTCACAGTATGTGTAGGTCAGGAATCAGATGTGATTTTGCTTGATTTCTGGCTCAGGGTCTCTAACGAGGTTTCCGGATGCCACCTGGGCATGCCATCATCATCTTATGGTTCTATGAGGACAGAACCATTTGTAACCTTACTCACCGGGCTCTTTGTCTAAAGCCCTTTGTTTTCCCCTGGCTATTGGACATAGGCTTTCCTCTCTTCTTTGCCACAGGGGCATCTGCAAGGGAAGCTCACAATGTAGAATATGGTTTCCTCATAGATAGTAATCAAAGAATAAGAGAAAGATGCTAGCAAGATGGAAATCCTAGTCATTAATAATCTATTTTTGGATGTGTCATCCCATCACCTTTGCCATATTCTATTTGTTAGAAGCAAGTTACTAAATCTAATCCACATTTGAGGAGAGGGGATTATACAAAAGTATGAATGCTAGTAGGAAGGGGTCATTGGGAGCCACCTTAGAGGCTATCTACCATCCCAGGGGCTATAATGCCTCTTATCAATCAATATCACATAGATATTGTTTGTCTATTTTATCAGTATATCAATAGTGAACCTTCTAAGATTCAGAATCCATAAAACTTTGGTATATGAGCCTAAGAAGAAAATATACTTTTGTTTATAAGTGTATTTTTAAAAATATTCCTTTAAATGAATTTTACACTATACTACAGAAACTCAGGAGTTTTAACATCGTAAGAATATCTACTTTTGAGCAGGCCCTGCCTACTCCAGCTGCATATTTTATACATCACTAAAATGCAGCAATACATCAGCATCAAATTCTCCATGGTTTCCCAGGAAATTAGCCTATATACCTATTGTCCCTAATGCCTGGAATGACCCTATATACACTCTAGCGATCTGACCTATCTCTTATTGAAATTTTAAAAATTAACCTTGGCATCACCTCCTGTACACAATCTATTCCAATCTTGTAATTGGACAACATGCCTATCATCTTCATTTCTATAACATCTCAGGCCTATCCCTACAATTGCATTATCTGTTTTGTTCAAGAGCATATGGAATTTATGATGGCCAAGAACTTAATATATTCAGTTTTGCAAGTCATAGGTCCAACACTCCATCATATAGGCACAGGTAGAAACTTCCTCAACAAGACCTCCAAAGCACAGGAAATTAAAACAAGAATTAATAAGTGGGATAGCATTAAACTACAAAGCTTTTGCTCATGAAAGGAAACCATCAAGAGCTTAATGAGAAAGCCTACGGAATGGGAGAAGATCTTTGCAAGCTATCCCTCTGACAGAGGTCTAATATCTAGGATATACAAAGAACTTAAAAGACTTTACACTAAGAAAATAAACAATCTGATCAAGAAGTGGGCAACTGAAATGAATAGACACTTCATGAAAGAAGAGATACAAATGGCCAATAGATACATGAAAAAATGTTCAACATCATTAGCAATCAGGGAGATGCAAATCAAAACTACTCTAAGATTTCATCTGACCCCAGTTAGAATGGCAAGCATTAAGAAGTCAAACAACAACAAATGTTGGCAAGGATGTGGGGAAATTGGGACTCTTCTACACTGTTGGTGGTATTGCAAACTAGTTCAACCACTATGGAGATCAGTGTGGAGATTCCTTAGAAAACTGGGAATGGATCCACCATATGATTTGGCTATACCACTACTGGGTATCATACCAAAGGGATTGAAACCAGAAAACTACAGTAATACATGCATACCCATGTTCATAGCAGCACAATTCACAGTGGCCAAATTATGGAACCAACCTAGGTGTCCATCATCAGATGAATGGATTACAAAATTGTGGGAAATACACACAATGGAATTCTACTCAGCAATAAAGAAGAACAAAATAACAGCATTTGCAAGAAAATGGAAAAATCTGGAGAACATTATGTTAAGTGAGATTAGCCAATCACAAAAAAAGAAGGGACATATGTTTTCATTAATATGCGCAATTTAGGGAGTAGTGGGGACACAAAAGGGACTCCAATGACAACAGAGAACCCTCAGTGGTGCAAGGGAAGGGGTACAAGGGAAGGGGAAGGGCAAGAAAGAAGTGAATCTATGGAATTACTATTATAAACAATGTGTACATATGAGATTATACCAATGTCATTCTCAGTGCTACATGTGGGGGGGGACACCAAGAGCTGTGTGCATGTATGTTATCACCAAACTGATACTCATTGTGATGTGAGACTACAATGCACCAATAAAAACATATTAAAAAAAGACCTAAAATGGCTCCTGGGCTACAATATATTTCAATAAATATTTGTGGAATAACAGTGAAAATAGTGGTAAGAATAAGAGGGAGGGAAAGAGAAAATAATAAAGGAATAAAGGAGAAAAGGAAGGAAGGAAGGAAGGAAGGAAGGAAGGAAGGAAGGAAGGAAGGAGAAAAGAAAGGAAGGAAGGGAAAGGATAATCCTTCAAGCAACCTAAAGGGCAAAGTTTTTATACCCATTGCTGTTAAGTACCATGGGAAGAGATTAATAAAGTCTAATCAATAAAATTATCACATAGTTGATTAAATGTTTCCTTATAGCTATAATTTTAATTATAAAAATAAGTGAAAAAGATCAAAGTAGATCCTACTCTAACATGTTTAAACATCATGTTACATTAAAAAGTATTTCCAGTAATTAAAGGAATAATACAGTTCCAGACTCATTGTAGCAAAACAATACTGCCTATAGGAATTTTATTAACAAAGCTCTATTTTAGGGTTAAGCATATTCATGGCTTGAATATATTCACATTTTTTCTCAAGAGGAAGGTCTTTTTTTATAGCAGGGTAATAATAGATTTTACTTATTTTCCCCCTTCATCAATCTTCTTTATATTAAACAAAGCACAGACCACTCTAGCTAAGTGGCTGTGCTATTTAACTCACTAGTCATTACTGGAAGTAACCATTTTCTTTCTTCCAGAAAAGGGTATTGCTTCTGATGGGGGTTCCATTATAACAGGTAATATAAATTACATTGACTGACTAATTGTCCAATTACAGCCAATTGGCTGTACCAAAATTCCAATAGCTTGTTGTTAAAGAAAATCCAATAGCTGCAATTATTCTGGTATATATTGGTAATTATATTGAAAACAAATTTAATAATCTGTTATGAGGTATGCCAAAATAACACTTTCTTTCTTCCCTCTTTTTTGTGTTGCTTTTCAATCTGGAAATTTGCAATACACCATTGTTTTAAAAATTTAGATAAATTACATTTAGACGAGTTTATTCGAGCAAAGACTGATTCCATGAATCGGGCAGCACTCAGAACTAAGAGAGGTACAGAGAGCTCCACCCAGCGATGTGGGCAGGCGTATTATAGAACGAAAAAGGGAGTGACATATAGAAATGTTTGGATTGATTATAGCTCAGCATTTGCCTTAGCGGGACATTATGTGGGGAGAGATTTGCCTTGTATGGACAGAGTCTGATTAGTTGGAGGCTTATGATTGGCATGAAGCTTTGCTGCTGTGATTGGCTGAGACTCAGCTATTTGGTACAAAGGTATACTTTTCTTAGATGGAAGTGTATTAACATACTAAGTTTGATTGAAGTTAGCTTTGGATGTAGGCAGCTTTCTGCCAACTTTAATATAATTAATTTAATTATATTAACTTTAATATAATATAATTTAATATAGTTATAATATAATATAATTAAGTAGCATCACAATGATTCATCTGTATACACGATCTCCCTTTTACCTATGTGCACTTTGTCTATTTTGTTTTAATATCAGTGTCGCCTAGGGAGCATAGCTCATTTATTGCTTTTACTGCTTAATTCAACGTGAATGGGTCTCTAAGCCACTGTCCCTTCTAACTGGAAAGTCTGGGTTAGAGAATTTTGACAGGCTGAGCAGTTTTTGGACATTGGGATGAATAGCAGGTGTACTGGTAATTCGGAGTCTGGTTAAGGATGACTCTAGTAAGAAACCATTCTGGAAGCACATGCCCTCAGGGCAGTAGTGTGCAGTAAAATCTTTTCAGGAGTAGTAAGCATTGTCCTGTAGAATCATTATTTCATCTTTTAATCTAACTTTGCTGAAGTTTTACTCCCCTAAACACATCCTTATGCTGTAAAGCCAGTAACCCTATCATTCTCCTCAGAATTCATTTTTCCAACAAGCACTGAAGCACTTTGCCTTCATAGATGCTTTCATTTGCTATTTCACAACTGATTATACCAAATCCAGAGTCTTCCCTAATTAGTTTTTCAGCACAATTTTTTCTACCCAATAATCCGGCTTATTAAATTATACTTATATCCTGAGCTGTAGCTTTTGCTTAATTAATATGTGCAAATACAAAAAGTGGAATAATTAAAGGATCATTTATAATACAAATGAAAAGTAACACTAAAAAATTTCTATGAAACTTATTTGCAAATTACCTCCTCCCTCAGGCCCCCTGTGTAATGTCTCAGTTGTCTCACTGCAGAACGCAAAGGTAGTTGAGTGTTTGACATCCTTGGCTTTTGGAGCTTGTATATGATTCTAAACTCTTTGGAAATACTCTATTTTTGCCAATAGTTTCTCATTCAGATCACATGATGCAAACTTTACCAGGCATCTATATTTCAAAAATGTAGGAGTGAATGCTGTTGAAGAGTTGGATGCATCCCTTTCCTTGTAAAATGACATTATTAACTTAGGGACGCATTTAAATTTACTTACTTGCTTTTATTTTCCCCTACCTAATTTGGTTCATAATATGTATAGGCAAACAGTAACAGTTGTTTAAGTTTTGTTTTAATAGTTCGTGTTAAACCACAAGTGCCTATGATTCTAATAGAGTGATATTATATGTTTTACAATTCTATAGCTTTCAACTCTCTCACCTTTAAGGAAAGATTATATTTTAACCCTGTCAGGAATATTATTTACTGATCATAAATCTGGCAAACAGTGTCAAATTAATAAATGCTGAATGTTTGTAAACATTAACCGATACTGGGAACTCTGAACTTATCAGTTTCTTTTACACTATGATTTTTGTCATGCTACCAATGAATGTTTTATGGGAAATGTGATTAAAAGGAAGTGAACTCAAGTTTAGGAAAGCATCTGATAATTTGGTGTCATAATTGATTGTTACTATTCATTTGGTTCTAGTTATTTTTCATCTCTCTGAATCCTCAGCATCACACATGACATAGAAGAAAGAGAAAGCACAGAAAATAATGTTATTGATAGAAAATCAAAGTATCCTTACACCTGATGAAATCTATCAAAACTTTTTTAGATGTTAAATTATTTTCAGGATCATTAAGAGCATGACCTTTTATGATATATATATATATAGATATATAACTAGACAATATATAAATGTATACATATATCGTATACATAGAGATCTAACTGTCCTGTATGCACTAGTACATATCTCTATCTATCCATCATCTATCTATCTACCTATCTACATATATATACATATACAGAGAGATTTGAAGGATTTCTATGTGGAATTTACCCACAATACTTTTACCCAGAGGCTATGATGGTAATGGCTGAGAATTCTCACAAAGGGCACCATGTATGAGGAAGCAAACTGAGTTCATTTTGTGGTTTTCCCCCTGGCTGCATGCTGTGAGAAGCACAGTTATGAATTTCTATTACAGTTTTGAAGTGAGAGACCCTATAAAGATGCTGACACTAACATGGAAGAGACAATTCCAGAATCTGAACTGGGGAAATTATCTAAAGGTTTAGAATAGGATAAACATAATCCTTTCCCTCCCAATCGATTAGAATCATGGTATGTGACCTTTGTAATACCTCAGAGGGAAGAGAAAAGGCCAAATAGTCTGGTAAATATTTTCAACATTGATTGATATCTCTTCATCCTCTATGTCCTCAGTCTTCTCAAATAATGGCAAAATATGAAGTATTCAGAGGGGAGGAATAACGGGGTTCTGATATTTAGGAAGAGAAACAAAGATAAATCATCCACACCATACCAAAACCAACAAAAAATGTAAAGACATACAAGATGAAAATGGAAAAAGAAACACGGGGTGAACATACAACTATACATCCTCATAAAAAAGTTGAAAGGATAATAGACCCAAAGACAACAAAAGAAAAGAAGCAAAATAACACAAGGATTTACCAAAACAATCCAATCCAAAATAAAATAAAATGCAAGAGTTAAGGCAAAATTTTACCAGGAATGCTTTATGTACTAGTCAAAATTCAATTTGATAAATAAATAATTCAAAAAGATAATAAAAGAATAAAATGAAATATAATGGGTTTCATTGTGTCTCCTAAAGATATCCTCCCAGGATATTAGAATGTGACCTGATTTGGAATGAAAATCTTAGCAGATATAATGTAGGTAAAGATCCCAGATGAGCCCACTCTATAGTAGGGTGGGTTTACATCCAATGATGTATGTGTTCCTGTAAGAGACACAAGAGAACCACACACAACCACATAGGAGAGATATAAATGTACATAGTAGAAAGGCCAGGTGAAGACAAGGATACAGTTTGGAGTGATGAAGCTACAAGTCAAGAGACTCCAAGAATTGCCACCAGCAGCAGAAGTTAATAAAGAGGCATAAAACAGATCTATCTTTATAATTCCAATTCTCTTCGGGATAATATGCTTGGGTTATGGATAGAAATAGAGTAATCGTCTTATTATACTTGAAGATGGTACATGTCTAGGCTAGCAGGGCAAAAAGATGAAATCCCTGTGGGTCTCTGATAGAGTGTGGTGTCCATATAAACCATGAGTGGCTATGCTGGCCTTGCTGGGTGAAAGAGAAATGAGTTGTTATCTTGCTTAAACTACTTAAATATTTGGGCCTTGATTAGAGAAGCAAGAACTTTTACTTAAAGTAGTTTGACCTATTATGCATAAAAATATATTCAAAGTATACTGAGTGCTTAACTTTGTATAATTTGTATTTATGGAAAAGGAAGAGAAAAATGCTTTGGAATTAGTCTGTGTTTCAAATTATTGAGGTACTACTTACTAATTGGTTGATCTTTGGTGAAACTGTTCATATATTTAAACTCTAATTTTTCATCTTTGAAAGAGAAATAAAACTACTTATTTAACTTTCCTATAACTCTTTTTTGTGTATCTGTGTGTATGTGTGTGTGTGGTACTGGAGATTGAACCCGGGAACATTTTAGTGCTGAACTACACCCCCAGCCCTATTTTATTTTTTAATTTGAAACAGGGTCTCACTAAGTAGCTAAGGCTGGCCTTGAACCTGTGATCCTCCTGCCTCAGCCTCCCAAGCACTGGGATTACAAGTGTGCGTCATCACGACCATCTTACTTTCCTATAGCTCAATTTTCTAAATTATAAAATGAGAGTAATAACATTTTCTCTTTCATAAGGTTATTTGGGAGATGTACAGGTAGCCCTACAAATCCATGGGTTCTGCATTCATGGATTCAGCCAATAGCAGATCAAAAATATATCATCTCATGACAGACAGAAGCACAGAGAGCAAGACAGGAAGTGCCCAGGGACAGATGTAGTTCTCAAGGCCATACCCCCAATGACCTACTTCCTCCAGCTATACCCCACCTACCTACAGTTATGATATAGTAAGTCCATTCAAATCATGAATCCATCAATGGATTAACCCACGGATAAAGCTAGAACCCCCATGCTTCAATTATTTCACCTCTGAATCTTGCTTCATCGTCTAATAAATGAGGTTTTGGGGGACGTTTCAGATCACAACTATAACATGTAGCATTTACCTTGTATCAGGTATTGTAAGAAATCTAGAAATGACTTAAATTATATGAGAGGGTATACATAGGTTAATGCAGCTCCATTAATTATAAGCAACTTGGGGGCCATGGATTTTGGTATCTGAAGTGTTTTCTGAAACCAATCCCATGTGGAGACTGTGGATGACTATTTAAAAAGCTTAGAATATTGTCTGGCCCAGCCGGGTGTGGTGGCACACGCCTGTAATTCCAGTACTTGGGAGGCTGAGACAGGAAGATTGCAGGTTTGAGGACAGCCTCAGCAAGGTGAAGACTCTCATCAACCTAACAAGACCCTGTTTCAACATAAAAATAAAATAGGGCTGGGGGTGTAGCTCAGAGGTGAAATGCCCTGGGGTTCAATTCCCAGTACCACACACACACACACAAAAAAAGAATAGTGTCTGGCCCAAATTAAGCATTATATAATTTTTAGCTATCCTCATCATGATAATCATTACTACTGTTATGGACTGTTAAAATATGATAATTACATGTAATAAGGTGTATGTATAATATTGAGCTTAATGCTTGACACATAACAAACCCTAAGTAAATGATAGTCACATTATTTTGACTATTATTTAGTAAGCACATTAAATCATATTTTCTCATTAGTCCCCTACTGTCATGCTAATTGCGGTCACTTATTATAGAGCACAGTCTTAGTTTCCTATCCAATATTCTGATATTTTTAAAGCTAGCTTCTACTCCCACTTTAATTCAACCTAGTTATATTTGTCAGATTAATTCTATTAAAGCTAGGCATGATAAAATCACTATCTTACTGGTTGTGGCTAAGGAAATGAAATAAAATTCTTCATTTTGTCTCACGGGTCTTTCCATAATGTAATTCCAATGTTCCTTTCAGTTTCACCCCTTTGACTTGTATATTATAGTCTACATTCAAATAGTCTAGTCACATTTTCCTAAATATTTCTCACAACTTTCCTTCTTTACTCTTTTGCTTGCATTATGGTTCCCATTACCTGAGGTGTCTTCCTTTTTCTTTCTATATATTTGAACATTCAAGACATTTCTAAGTATTAACTCCTCCACCAAGTCTCCCTAGATATGATGTTCTTTTTATTTCTCCAGATTTTTGAATGTCTTCATGATAATAATAGCTATGATGGATATGATGAGGATTGTAGCCCAAATCTATTTGTTCACTTTCCTCAGCCTTCAGTCCATAAAAAAATTATCTACACACAGGAAAACAATAGCTAATACGGAAATGATGTGCTTCCCCCACCAGCTCCTTGCTTCTTCTGGGTTCAATAACATAACATAGACAAGGGAGACAAATAATTCTTCTTCCTTTAAACCCAGCCCCAGTTCCTAGATCTGAGATAATCTCTTTAAATCTATTTACCCAAACTACCCCATGGAAAAGAACTGCCAAACTGTATATATCACATCATTTCAGCCAGAAAAATATGAAAAGATTAAGGGATAAGAGTGGTAAGACTTAACAGATTTTCTCAAACTTGAATATACATATCTATCTTTAGGGATCTTGATAAATCAAAAGTTGGAATCAGTAAGTCTGGGATTCTCTCCAAATTCTTAATTTCTAGTAAGCTCTCAGAGGATGATAACGCTGTGTAGTCTGTGTACTACACTCTCAGAAACACATCAGTGCACGAAAGGTTGACACTTAAAATGTGCTGACTCTATGGGGACTTGGGGAGTCAATGAGGGAACAAGAGCTGGTCATGGTGATTGCTTTTTGCACAGTGGCTTTTCCTACTATGTATATTCTGACATGACCAATTAGATGAAGTAATCATTCTTCCCACGGAACGTAGTTAAAAGGAGACAGAGTAGACCACACACTTTTTGCCCTACATCTTTCTTCTGAATAGAGTGAAGGATTATTTCTGGAAGACCTATCCTCACAATATTGATAGATGCAGGAATAATGTTAAGGAAGAAAATATTTCCCCCTTACCAATACATACCAACCTCCCTCTCTTTATTATATTCTGTTTCACATAGTTATTTGTACATTGAGCATGTTATACTGTTAACATCAATTCTACAGATCTCTTCAGAATAGGGATGGTATTTCTTTATTATCCTTCTTAGTCAATTGTGCATGGTAATATTTTTAAGCAATTTTGGATTAAATCAAGCCTTTTTTTGAGAATTGTTTCTGAAATCTCATGGCTTTCACCTTGAGGATGTTGATTAAAAATTGGGAATTTTGTCCTACACTTAGGAAACAAAAACACAGCTATCATCACAAATCCTCCATACAGATAGGCAACCAACTAGTAAGGAATGTATAGTTCTAACTAAGAAAGATTGTGCTATTGAAGGATAAAATGAAATACATTTGGTAAGTTATATAGTTTAGTACCTGAAACAATAGATGCTCAATGAATGTTGGGTAGCCCTCACCTTTCCCCCCAAAGATGTCCTGAATAATGGAAGCAACTCTGATTTAAAATTGGTAGGTCGACTCGCTTGCATTCAAATATTACTTTTAGTTCTGCCCTTTATGGCAAATATCCAAAGCTAATAAGTATTTTCTGACTGGATTATATGTTTGATAAACAAAACTTAAGGGCCTTTCCTTAGACCCTAGCAATTACCAGTAGGTTGTAACAAATGTTTTAGAAATTGAGTGGATTAGCCGGGCGTGGTGGCACACGCTTGTAATCCCAGTACTTTGGGAGGCGGAGACCAGAGGATCCAGGTTCGCGGTCAGCCTCAGCTCACTCTCTCTCTCTCTCTTTCTCTCTCTCTCTCTCTCTCTGTCTCTCTCTCTCTCTTTGTCTACTTAGTGAGGCCCTCTGCAACTTTGTGAGACCCGGTTGCAAAATAAAAGTATAAAACAGAGGGCCGGGGGTGTAGCGCGGAGGTAGAACGCCCCTGCGTTCAATCCCTGGTACCGCCAAAAAAAAAAATTGAGTGGATCATTGTGCTCAAAAAAAAAAAAATAATGTTTAAAGCTGGTCTTGGTGGCACATGCCTGTAATCCTAGTACTTGTGAGACTGAGACAGGAGGATCACAGCTTTAAGACCAGCCTTAGTGAGACCCTGTTCCAAAATAAAAAATATAAAAGGCTAGGGGTGTAGCTCAAAGGTAGAATACCCCTTGACTCAATCTCCAGTACCAAACAAAAGAACAGCAACAACAAACCCTGTTTGTAACTTTTTACGTATTTAGTCATATAGTTATCTGCCAACACACACAAACACACACACACACACACATGAAGATAAAAGAATGTAATATATGCATATTTGTAGAGGGAAAAAACATAAGTTTATATATACATGTGTGTATCTATGGAGGGGGAGAAAGAAAATAAATAGTCTAATTTTGCTTTTTAGGTCATGGATTTTAATAGCTAAACTTTAAAAATACTGTAATATTTTCTAAAGCATGATTTGAGTGAGCTGTACTTTAGAAAGTGTTATTAGAGAAAGAATAAAATGGCTTTCTAGTTAACTGGATTAAGTCCATGGAGCCACCAGGCAAGTTCAGACCTTGTAGGCCTCAAGCTCTCTAACTATCAATCTTGTGCTCCTCTATTTTGCCAACTTCCCCTGTTTCATCACACTCACAACTCCCTACAACATTATGCCCCACCTACTAACATCATAAGTTTCCATTTTGCTTGTTCATTTCGTGCTTTGGAAAACGGAACATAGATGATGGGCTCTCATAGCGTGTGTCTTGGGTTCCATCCTGGGCCAGCGCAACATCCTCTGGGCGCCTTCACATCTCTGTTCACGCCTCTGCCGCCATTCTCTCCCATTCTCTTGGCCTTTCCACCTTTCACTCTCTTCCTTCCTGGAAGGTTGTATTTACTGTGTGTGTCTTGGGGAAAGATATAGTCACAGAGCTTACAAGAACAACTGAGGAATGAAAGATAATCATTTAACATGCAACTACTGTCTGGTGTATTTGTACTTCAAACTTTCTTATTCCACTGAGCAAATTCCAAAGGCTGGACACATTTTGGGTACGAGAGATTTTCTAAAAATCACATGTTCATAACCTCTGAACTATTGCTGCTGCAAGATCCTTAGTGTCAAATTTAGTGGTTTGAATCAGGCAGTTCCCTAGAAATCTATCATTGAGTCGTGTCCTTTTGCTTTCATTAATAATGGAGTTGAATTCAAAACATGACTTAAGTCTGAACATAGAACAAACCTGTTGTGATTGGGTAGAGGTGGGGAACTGATTTCTCCTGTTATTTTTGGTATCTTCGTGTAAAAATGGTACTTCTCTTTAAAAATTTTGTCTAAAACAAATATAATTATAAAGATGACAAATGACAGTATCTTTTTTTCTCCCAGGGTCATTTTAAAAGTATCACTGTCTTTTACCTGGGCATAGTGGCACATATATGTAATCCCAGTACTTGGGAAGCTGAGACAGGAGGATTACTTGTTCAAGACCAGCCTCAGCAACTTTAGCTGGACTCTGTTTAAAAAAAAATATAGCTCAGAGGTAAATTGTCCCTGGGTTCAATCCCCAATATAAATAAATAAATAAATAAATAAATAAATAAATAAATAAAAGTAAATATCACTGTCTTTTGTCATCCTATTTATGTGTGTTTCTTTTCTTTTTGGTACTGGGGATTGAACCCAGGGGCATTCCACTTCTGAGCCACACCCCCAGTCCTATTTTATTTTTATTTTGAAACAGGGTCTTGCTAGATTGATGAGAGTCTCACTACTTGCTGACACTGTACTCGAACCTGCGATCCTCCTGTCTCAGCCTCCCAAGTACTAGGATTACAGGCGTGTGCCACCACGCTCGGCTCCTAAATGCATTTCAAATAGTCCTCTCTGATACTTCTCTGCTTCCCTCAAAATTGTTATCATTTCTCTTTTTTTCAAAGCAAGGAGGGAATTGATTGGATTGTAATGCTTGAATAAGTTACAACACTGCAATTTTCTTATCAAGAGAATCTGATGTCTGGGAACATCCACAGAGTCTTGGTCTTTTCATGTAAGCTCGGATCTCAGAGCTCATTTGCTGTGCTTCTTGGTTTCCTGTCATTCATCTTGGATGGCTTAAAATAAAAAAGTGCATGGGCAAAGAAGATTGACAGGACTGAAATAAGGCTGCTCAAAGATTGTCATTGAAAACTGCACCCATGCCTAAGGACATTTTAATCTCTTTTTATAGTTTAATTCAACTAAGCATGTATTCATTGTAGATTTAGTATACAGCTAGATATTGGGGTCAGCTCTGTACCTGAAACTTGACACCAATCCCTCCTTCAAAGACATGAGAAGAAGGCTTTATATATTTAAGATAACACTCATCAAGGACTTGGGAACATACTATTGGATCCTTGGTCTATAAGTTCCTGTTAGGTTAGTCAGGAATTGTATCTGATTTGAGGATGCTGTCTTGCTTATCATAGAGGGTCACACAGTCCCAAATTTATTACTAACACTTAAACCCCATCAGCCTCAATTTATTTGTCTGTAAATGAAACAGTACCCCCTAAGTTGACTCTCTGGATCCTCTTTTCTCTGATTGTCCATGATTCTTTTTTTTTTTTTTGAGGTACCGGGGATTGAATCCAGGGGTTGTTCTACCTCCGTGCTACACCCCCGGCCCTATTTTTTTATACTTTATTTTGAAACCGGTCTCCCGAAGTTGTGGAGGGCCTCACTAGGTAGAGAGAGAGAGAGAGAGAGAGAGAGAGAGAGAGAGAGCTGAGGCGGGCAGCGAACCCGGATCTTCCGGTCTCCACTTCCCAAAGTACTGGGATTACAAGCATGCGCCACCACGCCTGGCTGATAGTCCATGATTCTTAAGATGACAATCATACAAGACCACAAACCACAGAATGTCAAATAGAATGTAATATAGAGCTTAGCAGCTAATGGTACATGTGATCGGGAAAAAAAGAAAAAGGCAACTGCAATGTTTGGAAATACCTGAAGACAGAAAGAGGATGCATGGTCTAAAAAGGAGGAAACAAGAGGGACATGGTGGCACACGCCTGCAATCCCAGTACGTGGGAGGCTGAGACAGGAGGACTAGTACTGCAGGTTCAAGACCAGCCTCAGCAATTTAGAAGGAACCTGTTTCAAAATAAAAAATAAAATAGGGCTGTATATCTAGCTCAGAGGTAGAACACCCCTGGGATCAATCTCCAGTATCAAAAGTAAGTAAGTAAGTAAGTAAGTAAGTAAGTAAATAAATAAATAAATAAAGCAATTAGCAGCATATTTCATCAAATGCACAATTTTATCAGTTATGACACTATTATTTCATGCATTGCTAAAAGGCAAACTTTTTTCAATTAAAATGCAATCCTGTAATTTGTTACCTTTAATTTAAAAAAATTACATGTGTTTAAAAAATTATTTTTACTCCATTGGATGTAAAAGAAAGGACCACATGAACAGCTCTGACCAAGTTTTCTCAAACACAGTGACAAACATATACCTCTAGCTGCCACTTTAACAGAAATGATAAAATTATATGATTTATAATATAACCAATTTTAAAAAGATGTTTAAAATATGGGCACATAGTACATATCTCAAAAGTCAGTAAAATATGTTAGCATGCACTTTATACAGTGTTCAGTAACCAGTGTGGGGAATCGTTTAGCATGATTTAACATTTGCCCCTGATTTTATTTTATTATTTTATTTTAAAATAAAGTATCAGATGCACCCAAATCCTGGTGGATGGGTAGACATTGCTTCAAGGAAAAATCAAGTCCAAGGCTGGAAAAGCTGGGCACAGGTTGTATAAAAGGTGTACCACTTAGAACCATGGCAGGTTCCAAGAAGTTTTGTTAAAATGAATGTGTATATTCAAATCCCAAACTTCCCAATGACATTCTCTAATCAGAATCTTCTACTTTGATTAAGGAGAACTTGCCAAATGGAAAACGGGTTTCTCAAAGACTCATTATAAGCTAAGTAACACCTCCAGTTAATAACTCAATATCCAATGACCCAGATTTGTACAAAAAGAGCATTTAATTGCATACATTATGCTTTCATCTTAGTTCTCAGGGAGAGAAGTAAAGGACTTAATCATTAAAAAAAAATCCTGCTTCACAGAGTACATAAAAGGTCATTTTCAACTGTTTTCTCGCTGAAACAACTCTGAATCATTCCACGTCTCATTCAAATCTACCAGTGAGATACTTCTACAAAATCTCTTCCAGAAAGAAGCCTGATGCCTGCAAACCATCTGAAAGAGAACAAGTCAAAAAGAGCATGAGTCCTCCAGGTCCCAGCAATATTAAAGATTTGTATTTCCCACTATCTTTACCAAACAGGCTACTGTCTGCCGTGGTGACTAGGGAGTGGATTTCATTACTAAACCCAAGGTCACAGGTGGTTTCGCACTGAAGCATAATTAAATTGTGTGGAATGAATTAGAATGGCTTAGCAAATAAGGCCTCCTTTTTCGGGCTGAATAGAACAGACAGGATGCAGTCTAATGTTTAGACTGCAAGCAGGCAGCTCTTGGGACTGGGGAGACTCATCGGGAGTGTAATCACTTGATCATCCCTGAATAAGAATACTTGGTTGAAATTATCCCTCAGTCACCCTGGGATGGGAAGAGCCATCACTCATAATTAGAAGGTTACATTTTTATAAGAGTTTTTATGCAGGGCACGGGGAGGGTGGCCTAAGAGAAAACCCCTCTTGTTTAGGGAAAAATTGATATGTGGTGCTTGGGGTGAACATGATGATCAAAAACTATTAAGAGAAAGAGAAGTTATTAAGCATGAAGAGGTCTGCCTAATTGTATATTTCCACACATGCATCTTATAGATGGTGAAAGGCACCACTGCTGGGAAATACATAGCAGAGTAGTGGGACAGGCTTTTATCATTTTGGGAGAAATCAGTTCTTTTCAGCTAGATTTTGTAAAACGATACTAATAAGTCTATATGAAAATTCCTTCATGCCCTGCTTCCCAAAGAAATGATGGTCTTTTTTTCTTTTAGGATATAGAAATACGGAGGGAATCATAGACCCTTAAATTTGTAAAAGACTATGAATATATCTCCTGTTCAGTCAAGATGCATCATTTAACAATTTCTATACTATCCCAGCTATGTACTTATTCAGAGAAAAAATTAAAATCTCTATGATGAATAGCTGAATCAGACTTTTTTTGGCAATGTGATCAGGATATAGTATGCAATATTGACGTACAGCAGTTATGTATGTGTATTATATGTACAGGTGAGGAATATGTACAGCACATGTATTTGTTTACATGTGCACAGTAGACCAATAGTCAAACCCATGAGCAAGTGGGAGAAACCAGAAGGACCAGATGCCGACTTACTGGATAGGAAAATATAATGATTTTTCAGTAGTGTACCAAAAATATTTGAATGCAATGATTTCCAAGACTATTCATCAAACAGAACTTTTGAAAAATTTAGGCTGCCAATTCATCATGGATTAGTCAGATGTTCAGGTTCTAAATTTTTCAGTGGATCTACAAATTACACTATGGTTCTATTGACAGAAATAAAGCTTAAATGACTGGCTATTATATTTTAAATGCATACTATTCTGATATAGTGAGAGGATTCAGAATATATGAATTCAAAATAAATTTTTTAATATTTCTACATTGCCTCTCACCTAATTTAAACATATTTTTCCAGGTCTTCATCCAGCAGGGTAGGTATGGCAGATACTAGTAGCAACAAAATCAGATTAGACTAATTCACATTCACATGGATGGCTGATTCTAATTTACATATGTAAGAAATAGATAAAATTTAAGATAGGTTAATTTTAACCTGAATAAATGTTCACATACATGTGTTCTCTGAGTCAATAACTATAAGCAGTTTGAAAATATTGAAGAGCTTCAGAGATATTTTGGAATTGCAACTAATTTTAGGGTAGTCCACCCTCTGCTTCTTGGTGAGTTTTTGTAAACTTCTATTGGTCATCTCAGTTTCTTCTTTTTCTCCATAGACATATGTTTGCACAGTATTTTTATTTATTATAAAATATTACATCCATTTGCACATTCAATGTAAACAGCTAGAGGGAATCCGATCAGGGATGAGGTTGGGAAGGATGTCTTTTAAGGGAGTGAAGCTCAGCCTGCTGTGGCCTATACATTTAGGATTCCATATAAATAGGGTGAAGATACACTTCTGTGTTCCTGAGACGGTTCTAATGCTTCGTTGATTAAGCCAAGTGCCTTTAGAAACAAATGACTTGTGACATCTTGCTCCTTTGGGTCAGGAGTGATGGTCATGGGAGGATTTGATACTGCTGCCCTTGCTAGACAGCTGGGTTAACAGCCAATTTTTCATTAGACTCTGTGCGCCATGACCAATAAGCGATGTAAGTGGGAATCAGGAAATTAGAGGACATCTCTCCATTAAGTACATTTGGGAAGTATATGCTGAATTGTTTTATCCTAGATTGTAAAATGAATAGTCAGAATGTACTTGCTAACTGATTTTGTCATTTATTTTAAGATGTAAAGCTATAAACATTTATTTTATTGCTGATTAATTATTTTAAAAATTCCCATAAATCCTCTCATTAACAATGACTTCTTAAAATGCATATTTAATAAAAATAAGTGTGGTGTATTTTATTTCTTTTTTTTTTTTTTGCGGTACCGGGGATTGAACGCAGGGACGTTCTACCTCCGTGCTACACCCCCGGCCCTATTTTTTATACTTTATTTTGAAACCGGGTCTCAAGAAGTTGCGGAGGGCCTCACTAAGTAGAGAGAGAGAGACAGGGTGAGAGAGAGAGAGAGAGAGAGAGAGAGAGAGAGAGAGAAAGAGCTGGCACTGGCCTCAAACCCGGATCCTCCAGTCTCTGTCTCCCAAAGTACTGGGATTACAAGCGTGCGCCACCATGCCCGGCCTTGGTGTATTTTATTTCTTAATGAAGTTTGTGTGAATATGTAAATTGTTCAAAATGTCAGTTGACATTTACTCTCCTCCTTGAAGGATGAAGAGAAACCAATGACCACATGAAGACTAGAAGAACCAATGCAATTGGAGAAGTGTTAAGAGTGGTCATGGTGCACACTTGTCATCCTAGTACTTGGGAGGCTGAGACAGGAGGATCACAGGTTCGCGGCCAGCCTCAGCTACTTAGTGAGGCCCTCCCTCCGCAACTTAGCGAGACACTGTTTCAAAATAAAGAATAAAAATTCGGGCTGGGGGTGTAGCTTGGAGGTAGAATGCCCCTGGGTTTAATTCCGAGTACCCCCCCCAAAAAAAAGTGGTCAGTTTAAACTTGGGCTACTAAGAAGGTGTATGGGAACAGGATAAAAAGCAAACAGATCAATAAACTGCACAACGAATTTAAATGTCACAACTCTGATGCTCACAGTACCACCTCATGTGCCTCCCCAGCTCCATCTTCTTGCTACAGTAACCGATCAGATGGTGGCTCACAGAGATGGCTTCTGACTCTAGAAGACACCGATTTTTTTTTCTTTCTTTTTTTTTAATTTTCCTTTTTAGATTTACATATTGGAAGAGACAAAAAACACGTTGTGGGGTTATCTATAAAGGCTGTTTGGGGGAAGTCCTCATGGACCCACATCTATTCAAGCCTTTGTGCAGCAATAAGAAAGCAGCTGTGGAGAAGCCAGAGGAGCAGGGGCCAGAGCCTCTGCCCATCTCCACTCAGGAGTTGCGACTGAGCTTTATGTAGAAGGAGAACAAAAAACAATTTGAATTTTGAAAGGACTGCAAAGCAACAAACTGTCCCTCCTGTTTTAAACTTGGATACCAGCTATTTTACCAGAAGACTTTTTCTAGAATAGTTTAAAGTGGGTTATTTTTCCTCCAGTCCCACAAAGACAGTGTCTAGCTTACTAAAAGAAAAAAATAAAAGAAGTATACATAATATTTAAGATGCTGAGTATTTCATAGGAAAGTGAATGTGCTGTAAAGTGCTCTTTGAGTCTTTTTTTTTTTTTAAATCCTCTTCTAATGAATGAAATTAGGGGAATTTCAGGAGACCACGGTGAGGTTTGTTGTATGATGAAACTGTATGCAGTTTTAGTCTTTCTATATTTTTAAGCAGTGACTGAGGCACTTTTTAAGATGGCTGGCTATACATATTTTCCCTCATGATAGTAAATTTGTCATAACTCAGTAACATGTCTTGCCCCTAGAGATAGTTGTTAATAATTTTGAAATATTAGGGCCTAGCCAAGGTTCTGATGATTAAAACCTGTACTACTGATTATTAAGCAGGACAGACTGAGCCTTCTGGTGCAAATACCTTGAAAGAGGAAGTAATTTCTAAAAATGCAGAGAGGTAGCTTGACTGTATATGTTGCATCCTGTGTCACCTCCCTTCATATCAATATTTGATAAAGATTTTAATTTATATGATACTTCTAAGGCAGAATCAAAGCTTCTTTGGGGAAATGGCAAGTCTGTAGGATAGGCGAGATTCTTTTTTTTTTTTGTGTGGTACTGGGGATTGAACCCAGGGGCATTCTACCTCCGAGCTCCACCCCCAGACCTATTTTTTTATTCTTTATTTTGAAACAGGGTCTCACTAAGTTGCGGAGGGCCTCACTAAGTAGCTGAGGCTGGCCAGGAACCTGGATCCTCCGGTCTCAGCCTCCCAAGTACTGAGATTAAAAGTGTGCACCACCACACCTGGCTGCGAGATTCTATACGAATACTACCAAAGCATTACCGCGTGGTTGTGAACACGCTCTATTAGAAGTGTTAAACAATCTGCAGGTCTTAAGGATGACACAGAGCAAAGGTGACAGCTTCTTGGGGCACCCTACTTAGAGGCTTGCTGAGTGCAAATAATTGACTTTGTGTTTCATGACTGCGTGGTGACTTCATTGAAATCTGTACAATTCAGTTACAGCGCTGGATGACTTCAGTTGACCTTTGTGAAGGTTTTATCTGTGTAGAGTAGGTGTTTAACTTGTTTTAACCTATTAGGGTTTGGAGTTTTTTCTATTTTTTTCACTCTATTTAAAGCAAAATTTACTAAGAAAAGACATGTGCATGGTAAATGAGTTGGTTTTGGTTCGGCTTCTTTTATTTGGGCTTTCTGAAATATGCTGAGCACCTCTCTCGTAATGACAGGCACATTTGCCCGCCTTATGATAACATGACTCCATGCTTATTTCTAAAACTGGATTTTAAAAAGTAGACAGTCACAGTGAAGAGTGAGCCGCTTGTTATGGGCTCCCTATAGTTTTATAGTTCTTGATCTAAACTTATTTTATATTACTTTCTTTCGCGGGAAAAACCTTCATGCTACAAGACACCGTATGCACTGACTACACAGTGAATTAGATTGGCTCTCCCATAGCCTTTGAAGTATATTACAAGAGTCCAGCCATGACCACCCTCCTGAGTTACTTTGAAAAATTTGTTTGTATATTTTGGCTGCAGTATTGGTGGTAGAATATACCATAATATGGATCATATCTGAGTCTGGATTTATTTATTTACTTACTTATTTATTTATTTATTTATTTATTTATTTACTGCTGGACCTGAACCATAGTCTTCTTTTTCCCTTTCCACCTCTCAATACATCTATCTGATGTACTATATTTTGTCATGCACTTTGTATGAATATATTAGAAATCTACAAAACCCTCCACAACTTCGTGAGACCCAGTTTCAAAATAAAGTATAAAAAATAGGGCTGGGGGTGTAGCGCGGAGGTAGAACGCCCCGCAAAAAAAAAAAAAAGATAAGCTCATATTTCATTGAAATGGCCTGTGGCTCTGAAACTTTTAAATTTGATGAAATATAGTTTTAAAGTCATAAATAAAAAAATAAAAACAAATTATTTTTTAAAATTATACAAATAATCAATACCTGTAAACATATTTGAATGAAATAAATACACATATTGATATAAGTAGAGGCGAGAAGCAGCAGTGGAAACAGTTTAATGAAAACATTTATACAAATCATTATAAACACTGGTGAAACTTAAATTATTTTTAATTCACTAAAATTTATCTGAGTTTTCTAATTACCTCAGTATGTGAAATATTATTTTCTCAATTCAAAAATATGAAGTATTATGTTCTATAGAAAATGAACAGTTGAATGTTTTAAAACTACAATATTATTGTACAACATGAAACTCTGAAGACGGTTATGGGCAGTTTTATGATAAAAAACAAAAATAAGACTAAATTTTAAAAATAGAACAAACTGATGAAATTACATAAGTATGTGGTAAAATATTCTGCTGGGGTTTTAGTGTTTATATAATGAATATACATATCTTTAAATTTTGTTTTCATGTACTCAAGGATATATTTTTACTCTTATAAATAATTTTATTCTTAAAAATTGCTCTGAAATAGAACTATATATTATATAGGTGATATGTAATAATATAACAAATATAACTATTAAGTATAATAAACAAATTTACAATTGATATATTTATTTTTAGTATTTCTATTTCACTCTAAATTTGGATTATAACTTATAACATTCTTTACATATAAAACCTCATGTTAACTCTCAGAAACACTGATAAAATAAGCAGTACTGCAAGGATAAAAGGAAGCCTTGTTATTACCATCCCCTGGACTCATTCTGGTCAGTTGTATTCTTTGGAACATTCTTAGAGGAATCAGGGTAACCCTGCCTCCAAATATTCTGGATTCCCAGAAGCACAACCTTGGAAGGTAAATTAAGAGGTCAATGTTCTTGCTAATTATATACATAAATAATATACTCTATATTCATTTATTGAACGTGCATAAACAAATAGCATCTTCCTTCCTTCCTTCCTTCCTTCCTTCCTTCCTTCCTTCCTTCCTTCCTTCCTTCCTTTTTCTTTCTTTTTTTGTACTAGGGATTGAACCCAGAGGTGTTCTACCTCCGAGCTATACCCCAAGCCCGTTTTTTTTTTATTTTGAAACAGGATTTCACTATGTTGCTGAGGGTCTCTCTAAGTTGCCAAGGCTGGCTTCAAACCTACAATCTTCCTGCCTCAGCCTCCCAAATACTGGGTTTATAGGAGTGTGTCACGATGCCTGGCTTAGTCATTTCTTAAGTACCAATTATTCTGTTTTGCTTTCTAAGTCTATCAAGTTAAATATACATATTTAATTCCCAATTAAGGATTTTATTCAGGGTAAAATAGACCCAGAGTTAGTAAATAGACTCTGAATTTGTCAATTAGCAATGGTGCAGTTGGAATTCTGTAGTTAAATTAGGGATAAAAATAATTGTACTCCTTCCTGACTTTTTAATTAACCCTTTTACCTCTTCCTGTGCCAGTTAGAAATAGCTATTTTTAACCTATGCTTTAAGATACACTCTGCCTAACTGTGTTTTAAGAGGACAATTATTGTACTTTATTCTCTTTTCATTAAAAGCTTCTTAGCTGGCTTCCCTTCCCTCCTCCGCTTAGAACTTAATTAACAAGTCCTTTCTGAGCCAAAGATTTGGTGAGCAAGGCTCATTCTAACTTCTTTCCTTGGCTGAGTATTTCCCCTGTTGAAGGCATCAGTTCAGCTAACTATTGATTTTTATGGATTTTGTTAGCCATTCCCAGCCCATCTGTCTGCAATAAAACAAAAGTCCCTTCAACCCCTATAAGAATTTCAGAGCTGTGAAAACTCAAAAAAATGCCACCTGGGAGATTACCTCTCTTTTTGGCAAAGATTAGAATGTTCTTCTGGGATTAATTTGTGTTCATCCAAGCTTTTGAATAGCTACTTTCTTCAAAACTCTTTTTTTAAATTCTTTCCAATGTACTCTGTCTCTCTTGGGTTCTCCAGAACCCAAAGATACTGGAAAGATAAATATTGTGATAGGACCCAGCTCATCCCTGAAGAGTCTGAGATGACATCCTTGCATCACCTCTTCACTTGATCGAAAGATGCACCTTCCACTTAAACCCAGTATTCACTTAACTGTCCTTCAATAGGCTCACAGTTCTTATTTTCCTTCTACACATCATTTCACCAGGAACTGGCAGAACAGAACCATGCTGTTATGGTTTGAATATGGTTTGTCCCTCTAAAACTCATGTTGATACTTGATTGGTATTGTGGCGGTGTTGAGAAGTGGGGCCTTTAAGAGATGATTAGATCAGGAAGAGGGATTACTAGTGTCTTTCTTTAGTGGGGTGGACTTGTTCTGGTGCAAGTGGGTTGTGACAAAGCAAGACACCTTGTGCTTTGGCTCTTCCACACATGCACATTGACCCCTTTGTTTTTCCTCTCTGTTATGATGCAGCAAAAGGGCCTGGCCAGATGTGACCACTTGGTCTTGGGTGTCTAGCCTCCACAACTGTGAGCCCAGGTAACTTCTTTCCCTTATAAATTACCTGTTCTTAGTTATTCTGTTACAATCACAGAAAAATGGACTAAGATGCTAACTCTATGGATTCTTAGACTAAACTCAAGCCTTGATCCTTATTCACTAACCAAGGTCATAATAGTGCGGTGTTTCTGCCCTCAGCTCCTTAAATATGGAGGGAGATATTTCATCCTAGATTACCATGAAAACCTTCAAAAAGTTTTAAGCAGATGGTCCCAGGGTAGAGACACTGGGAGCCTGGATGTTTAGAAGCAGGTGTAGATAGATTTCAATTCTTCAACAGAGACTGAGACTCTGACAATAACTCCAGGCTCTGCCTGACTTACATCTTTTATCCTTCACCTCTTCTCCTTTCTCACTGGGAGCAATGTAAGCTCCCAGAACCAGAGCTGTAAGCCTTTAGTTTCTGGAACACTTGCAGACTTAAGCTTGAGGAAAACAAATGCCAAGATGCTGTAGCTATTGTGATTTATTTCTTTACTCATTATCATTAATATTTTTCTTCTCTATCATAAATGCCTGGGAACTGCCACATGAAATCTAAAGAATGTTATTGCTCAAATAACAAAGGGAATAGAGCAACTAAATGTATTTTATCACTTTACAGGAGGCAAACTAAAGTGAGTAAGTACCATGCATCATAAAAAGAACCATATTTTTTAAAAGCAAAATAGAGAGGTGCTAATAAAAGTGAAGGCTTCCCTATTTCACTCAATCCCCCACAGAGAAAGAAAAAGGAAGCAACAGAGCCAAGGGGCTCTGCACACTGAGCTAGGGATCATGCATAGACGTCTAGGCATTGATTTTCAGCCTCCTCTTCTAAGGTAAGTGGGGAAACATGCCTCTATGGGACAGCTGAGACCTTCCTCGCAGTTTGGAGGACTTTATCAGTCTCTCAAAGGATGAGGTAACCGAGGCGCTGGAGGCTGTACATGTTCACTGCCAAAGGTCCCTTGCTCCTGTGGAGAGATCCTGTCCCTGATCT
This sequence comes from Glis glis, assembly GCA_004027185.1. Classification (NCBI taxonomy): domain Eukaryota; kingdom Metazoa; phylum Chordata; class Mammalia; order Rodentia; family Gliridae; genus Glis; species Glis glis. The sequence continues at coordinate 25,440 of PVJS01006326.1, forward strand.
GCTAATCTCTCAGCTCACTTTTCCAAAGCAGCCCAGTACCTGTGGCTGTTGCCATTAGAAACACTGAGACAGCCCCAACAGGGATTACCCTCCTAGCTGCTGATCAGTGAAGGAGCAATTAGGAACAACAGTTAGCTAACAGCGGCTGCAGAAAAGACCCTGGATTCCTTCTGGGGAGAATTCCAATTGTACTAACATTATGATACACAGGAGATGTACTGCTCTCCATATGGAATGAAGCAAAGCCATCAAACCCAACTGATTTAGGACTGTGAACCCAGATTCCTAGGGAGATCTCAAAAGAACAAGGTCAAGACTTCTGGTTTGAAGTAATTCAGCACTCCTTTTTCTCCCGCTGCATATTTCCTTTGGAATTGTCTTTAATGTTAGGGCATCGATGGGATTGTGCTCATAAAAGAAAAAGGCACAGATGTTTCTTTTGATGCCCTGAATGCAGAGTTGATGGGTCAACTCGTCATGTTCTGCATATTTTAAAACATGATGTGGATGTTCTTTTAGGAAAAAAAATACCTGGGCATGTCACTGAATATTTCAAATTATGATTTTTATAGAAGAATGGATTGATTAAACAGTAAAAAAAGATACCTAAATGTTGTTGCTGATCTATAAACTACAACAGAAAAGTTGACAGTTAAGAGAAGCCAAAAACGAGAAAAGGAAATGCAGAATGGCACCAGGCCTGGGATGAAACCAATGGGAGTTAAGTTTCATTTAATATCAAAAAGTTTAATTTTATTGTTTCCTAAGGGAGTATAATAGAACATATTTATTTACCAATAATGAAAAAGATAGTATCAAGTAGAATGGGGGTGTACACACACATGTATGCTGAAGACTGATGTTGAGAAATAAAACAAAAGGTGCATCAATGAATAAATTAGATTAAGTCTTCATTGGAAGATATGATTAATTACAGAGGGAAAAAAGGGAATATGCTGTGAATAGATGAACTCCCTTCCCAGCTTCACGAGTTTACAAGTGTAGTTTCCTATTTGGCCAGCAGGAGGTAGGCTGTGCAAAGGGCTCAATTACAAACTAGCCCAGTACAGTGGACACATAAATCAGTTCTGGTAGTAGGTTGAATTATGTTCTTAATCATGTAAGGATACTTTTGCTTGAAACTATTCTTTCTCATATTTCTGGCAGTCTTTCTTATTTATGGGCATGCTGGAATCTGGCCAAAGCTTTTCCCCTAGGTAAAATGACAACATCTTAATTAGGAATGTTTGGTCTGCGGCTTGAGTTGCCAAAGAGCAGTCCCATTGTTCTAATGCACAGACATTCATCATCGGCCTGCTCCCCATGCCTGCAGCCTGGTGGTAAAGCACAAGACTGGAAGACATCTGCCTCTGTTTTTTTGGATTCCAGCATTTGTCTGGTTGTATGGAGAAAAAAGGCAAATTATATTCTCCCTGAATTTTGGCTATGTCATCTTTTGAGTGGCTATCCCAGGATCATTGTGAAAGATAAATATATTTAAATCTAAGGAATCACTTAATAATAAGTATGGGATAAACAAGCATAAGGTGATGTAAGTATTATTCTTATATGGAATAATACATTATAGTTCTCAGGTAAGCCAAATAAATGCTACATTATGATTTCAGCTAATTACTTAGCAATATGGTTAAGAATTTGAACTTCTTGTGGGATAGGGTGGGGCTGACCTCTATTCATCTTCAAAGCTGCAGAAAATGCATATTATGTGCTCAAGAGATATTTGTGAGGGTAGGCTTTGTGAACGTAGGCACTGGGGGTGTAGCTGGTTGTAGAATACATGGTTAACATGCACAAGGCCTTGGGTTCAATCCCCAGCACAAAAAGAAAGAGAAAGAGGAAGAGGAGAGAGAGAGAGAGAGAGAGAGAGAGAGAGAAGGAAGAGGAGGAGGTGGAGGAGGAAGAGGAGGAGGAGGAGGAGGGAGGGAGGAGGGAGGGGAGAAAGGAAAAAAGAAAGAGCCCAGAAAAAAAGAAATGTTTGTGAATATAAAGGGAAGGCCTGACAGCAAAAGAAAACCAAGCAAAAATGCTAAATAGAAATATGTATTCAGAGAAAAATATAAAATCCCCAGTTTTCTAGAAGTGAATGAAGAAAAAAATTCCCTTCAGGTTTCTACACATGACAATTATAGCTTGTAATAAAAAGATGAGCAAGGATTTAGGGCAAATCTCATTATGTCACTTCAAACATCTTATATATAAATAGACAGATAATAGTTTCTCACTTTTTTAATTTGTCTTTTTATTTAAGAATTTCTTTGGACTTAAAAAGGAAATTTGAAATGTTTCTATGTGAGTGCTTGTGTGTGCATGTGTGCATGCATGTGTGTGATGTATGTGTGAGATTATTTGTGTGTTGTTAAAGGTAGGAAGAACTCACAATTCAGGACAGCTGTGAGAAAGCACTAGTCTGTCTCAAATTTTGGTGATTTTAGAAATGAGGAAAAAGCCAACTTTATGAAGTACACCCTAAGCCACACAGCTTATGACAAAATATTTTGGTGCTATGATGACTGACAGTTGTCAAACTTAATTCAAAAGTATTTTAATCATCAAGCCTGTCACCTTTGTCAATTCCTTTAGAAGTGCAAAGCAAGTCTTCTGAAAAAAAGACCTGGGCAAATATGAAGGCCTGCTCCGCTGCCACGAGGTAAAAATGATGAATTCTGAAAGAGCTGCAAAATTATGCCTTAAGCTAAAATGAAAAAAAAATGATTCAAAGATCAAAAACATTCAAATGTGCTTTAAATTAAGAAGACCAACTCCTTGTTAGTAGTTTTGTCAAATCTGGTACCACTTACCAGGGTGGCAATAGTTGATGAAATGCAAGTATTACTTTGTCAAATCTAAAGTATTTTAAAGGTAAAATCAAAGCAAAGATGCCAATTTTGCTATTCCTCACTAATTTCTGTTGTTCATTATTTTCAAAGATTAAATGCCTATCCACTTTTACCTTTCTCTGAGAATAAAAAGAGATAGCCTGAATATTTTTAGATTTTTTTAAAATAATACTTTTTATGTTGAAATAGGTTGAGACTCAGTTGAAGTTATACCACTAGTAGATTTCCTGCATATGGTTCACCCAGCTTCCCCCAATAATACCTATATAAACATAATACATTGTCAAAACCAGGAAATTGACGTTAGTACAATTCTATTAAACACAGACCTTTCTTCAGATTTCACTAGGTTTTACATAGTCTACCCCCCCCTTTCTGGGAATCTTTGAGTTACTCAAGTCTCTTACTGGTTATCAATAATAAATATTATGTGATACAAAAACACATCAGTTCATGCAGTGACATTAGAATGAGCAATGCTAAACCATAGGTCCCATCTGTTTTCACTTACTTCGCAAGGTTCCTGACTTCAGTCTACTTAATCATCCCTACCCCTTCCCCTCCTTAAGCCTCCATCCCAATGCCAGTATTCAGATAGAAACTACCTATAGTAGAGTTTGACATCTTTGAGTGTTTTATCTTTAAAAAGCTCATGGGGGTCATTTCAATAAATTCCACACATGCTGTTTCTGACATTAATACTGGCCAATGAAATAAATGTACACAATTTATAAATCTAAGAGCAATATTTTCATCTAACTTGTCAAGGAGAGAGGATGGTTTCTACCTGGAGAACAACTGGGTTCTGCTTGCTGAAGAACAATGGATACCATTGTTTGGGATGGAAAATCGGTCTAGAGGAGACCCTCTCGTCCCTGAATGGGCACCAAGGAAGTACTTTGGGAATGACAATTGAGGTTGATACACATTAATATTTTTAAAATAAAGAAAGACAGATACTATGGTCATCTATAATTTAAATACATCATATGTTTTCCTTACGGTTGAATTGTTGATCATTATTGGAATTCATTGTTATCATCAGAAAAACTTTAAAAGTTTTAATAAAGGAATAATGAACCACACAGAGACTAGGGGTAGGTAAGAAAATCACTGTCATTGTTCACATATGAAAGAAAACTGGATCTGTTCTCTAAATTTATATGAGCTAGATTGATAGTTTATTAAACCAAAAAAGATAATCTTGTGACTATTTCCCTAAAATTTTTCAACGGAAAAGCATGAGACCACATTTCATAAGCCATTATCTGAGTGACATAAAAGACAGAAACTAGGACTTCCATAAAAATGAATATTTACAGTTAAAATAGTGCTATATACATAATTATCAATACTGATCTCAATAAGATGTGTTATAGTTAGATATAGAATGTACCCTGAAGAGCTCATAAATTGGTGTTCAGAGTTGATGTAATTGAGTCATGAGGGTTATAGTATCAACAGTGGATAATTCCATTGTAATGGATTTATCTGGGTGGAAACCTAGGGCAGTGGGCAGTGACTGGAGAAGGTGGGTCCCTGGGGGTATGGTGTTAGGGGTTATGCTTGTGTTTTGAATCCCCTTGCTTGCTTGCTCACTCTCTCTCTCTTGCTTCCGGCCTCCATGATATGAGAAGCAGAGCCCATGCGCTCTCCCTCTCTTTGCTTCAAGCCACCATAACCTGAGATCCAGACACTGGCCTCACATGGACTGTACCTAGAATTTCCAAAAACCATGAAATCTTCCTTCCTCTAAGTTATGTGGTTAGGTCTTTGGATTATAGAAGTGAGAATGCTCACTAAAACAACATGTATGGAAAGGGGAGGATGTCGGGGGGGTCCAAGGAGAGCACACCAAATGCTGTGTGCACGTATATTCCTACCACCCTGAACATCATCATGAAGTATAATTACAATGTACCATTAAAGTACATTCAAAATGAATACTTAAATATTTCTTTAAACTCCTAGAACACTAGAGCACATTTTTGGAAGATATATACTCCCCCTTAAACTACTGCCCATGTATTTTACTAATCAAGGAAAAATTAAGATAGATTACAATAAATTGCCCTACTTTCATTACCCTATTTTCTCCATGTTCTGACCAGTCTAGTTAATACCATCTCTTTTCACTTCATTTTATCTGCCATCAGTAAAGGCAGATACTCCCCGACTCTGGCAAGTCCACATGGGTAATGGATGCTGGGACAGGGGCATCAGGAAGTGGCAGACACCCAAGGTTAGGCTCAAGGTCATGGGGCACTTACGTTGTTTGGAGAGCGTACACTGGCAGGAGTCTACAAGTAACAAAAGAGAATAAATTGCTTTGTAGATATACTTTGGGTTATATGATATGGGAATACTTGAGGGTATTCATCATGAAGTAGCATGAAAAACTGCATGCCAGTCCCAGGCACAAATCACATCAAAATAGAAGAATCACTGGGCACCATAATAGTAAAAGGAAATTTATAGAAGACTGTTACCCAACTGGGCTTCTGTCCTTTGTGGGAACTTTGGAATGTACAAATACAGAAGATTAGGGCTTCCATCATCTCACAAAAAATTTTGGCCAGCTAAGTTTTATTGGGCTGTAAAGATAAGGTGGTGAATTACTGGGCTCAAGAGGCCTTGCATTTCAGGCTCTGAAATTCAATTTTGAGATGGAAGCTTTTATCACATATTATCTGAAACCTAAAGATCAACCACAGGAAATCAGAACTTCTGGGGAGGCTGGCCATGCTAGATTTTAGATTTGTGCTTATTAAAATCAGTGTACGTAGGTTTCTTTTGTAAGTATTCATTTGTTATTTTTAGTCATTAAGTTAATGATGAGTAATATAATATCTACTCTGTGATATAAAGAACCAGACACCAGAAATAAAGAAAAATCCATTTATTTGTGTTTGTAGTGTAGGTTTAGACAGGCAAAGAAAACACACACACACACGCACACACACGCACACACACACACTCGCATGCATGCACACACACTTACTATATAGGGTTCAGAGTACAATGATAACGCAGATTCTATGGGAACATGTAGAAAGGTTACCTAACCCCAGAAGGAGAGAAGGGGTACAGGGCTCCCCAAAGCTATAGTACTCTAATGATCATTGCATGCAACATGTGAAATGAAACTTTCCTCAAAGGTCTGTTCACAATTGTGTCTTTTCTTTCACCTCTGAGCAGTTGTCGTCTATGTCTTTAATGGAGCATTTGCATTCTCTTATTCTTTTTTTCTTTCCTTTCTCCTCTCTCTCTCTCTCTCTCTCTCTCTCTCTTTCTCTCTCTCTCTCTCTCTCTCTCTGTCTCTCTCTCTCTCTCTGTCTCTTTCTCTCTCTCTATCTCTCTCTCCTCTTTCTTGAGATGGGGTCTTGCCATATAACCCAGGCTGGCTTCCAACTCCTCAGGCTTAAATGTCCCTCCTGCCTTCTCCTATAGAATACCATGTGTGCATCATCACAGCACGCCTGATATTCTGTTATCTTTACATCACCCCAGTTATATGGAGGTCTTTGAAAGGCAGAGGGCTTCTTACCAGGCCTCTCCACCTGTGAGTACAAATGAGGTCTCATCAGCAACACAATACAGTTCTTGCTCCACTTGTGTACTAGCAGTTACCTTGGTGCATAACTCAAATTCACAAATAGTGACTTCTAAATGTCCTCAGAGATTTTTTTTAAAGCTCACCTAGAGTTCTCCCATGTAATTCCCTGCGCCACGCCCTTTGTTGCTGCACTGTGTTACCTTCTGCACCTGCTCGTTCAGCATCTCTTTACCACTGCTGGTTCCTGACTACTAGTGCCACAGTTGCTGTCTCAGTGTTGCTCACACCCTGAGAACCCTGCTCTCAGGTTGCACTTTACTCCCCTGTGCCTTTGAGTCTCAAAGGAAACAGCTCAACTTCTTTGACTATACCCACTATCATCATGTGCTTAGTCCTAAAGGTAAGCCTGGAGAATTATATCACACTTTCTTTTTCCTTTTCCTACCTACATACCCAAATTATAACCACCTCTGAATCTAGCAGCTTTCCTCTCTCCTGTAAATCAGTTCATGCAAACAGACACCTAAGGGCCACTTGAAGCAATATTTAAGTATGTGCACTCCATAATTACGCTCAGCTTGGATGCCTGCTGCATTAGCATTACTACTCATGCCCTGCATGATGCTCTATTTATAGTCTATTCCCAATTAATATAAATGCTTACTAACTGATTCATAACCACATCCAATATGCAGCCACAACACTTAATATCTTGAAGTTGGACAGGGGGAATACTTTTTCTTACATTGGGAAATCAAAGCAAATATATGTGAATAGTTGACATGAGGGGGGAAAAATGCAACCCACTGCACTGCAAGACTAACAATATGGTAGTAATACGTGCCTGCCAGACTGCCATCTCCATGAATTAATCTTTCATTTCATCTCTGGATTTACTATCACACTTCAGCTGGAATACAGTTATGAGTGAATTGAGATTCTTTTATACTCATTCCTCATGCTACAACATAGTAAACATTTTTATTGCTAAAGTTTTCTTGATGCATATATTGTTAGAAGTCACAGAATTTGTCTCATAGTTGACTCTATGCAACCAGAAAAAAGTAATACTCTTTAAAGTATGGCCTAGATGATAGAAGTTTACACAAAACCATATGAATGAATTAAATGCTATCAAACATATATACAAGTAGAATGGTCATTCCCTCGTGCTTTATAAATGAAAATTACTCCACTGCCTGCTTTAAGGTCTCAGTCTCCTTAAAATAACTCAATTATTCCTCTTTAAAATTGTCCCATTATTTGTTGATACCAATTGATATGTGGTGCAGAATATTGACCACCATTTACTCAGAATCTTGGTATTATACACAAATGTATTGAATATAATGTCATAAGGATAAGGTTACTGATTAATGTAAGACAATATATGAGAATTCTTGTACAATGTCCATGCAAATAGATTAATTTGACTAGAGAACAACAGATCAAATAACTAATTTTGTTTTTCATGGTAATCATAGAAGTAAGAAAGGACATTGGAAACACACACTGTCATTTCTGCACCATTTCATGGGCTAATATATGTTTAAGTGCCCAAGCCCAGACCCAACTGATGGAGAAATTTACTCTCCCCAGGATGATGCCTTGGAAAATATATGGAAGAGAGGAATAATGAATAATTTAAACCAATATATAAGTCTATCACTTCATCATTTCATGTCATATTTCTATTTTAGTCCACTTTTCTGATGAAAAAAACATTATTTTAAAAATTCAATGTCTTATCCAAAGTCAAACAAGAATCAGGAAAAACATGTCTGCCATAATGATTTCTTAAGTGTAATATAAAGTACACCAGCAGTCCTATTGAACCTCTTGGAAGACTGAAAACTCATTCACAAGCTCAATATTTTTTTCTTTAAGTTTTTACAGGAGTGTTCTCACAATTCTGTAAAATTTTATTTTTAAATATCATTAAGAGAAAACATATTGGCAAGCCACCAAATGAGTTACTTAAGGTCAATGAAAGCCAGTCCTCCAAAACAATGTGCACATGATTCAGGTTTACTTAAGGTTGTAAGTTCAGTATTATAGGAAGTCTGACATCATACCGCATTAGACAGCTGTGTGAAGCTCCTAACATGAATTACAAATAAAGAGAAAATTTTTAAAAAATGGGGACAAGGATGCTTTGCTATCATTATTGTTTTGAGCTGAAAATTGTTTGGAATTGCTGCTTTCCTTGCTTTTCAATTATAAGTAACTGTTGATTTATCTTAATGGTCAATTTTCCTTGCTGTCTGCATACTAAAGCTTCATACTATTGTTTAAAATATTTGCAGCAATACCATTTAAAACCATTTTCAGGCACACTGATACTGTGCTTCAAATAATAATCACTTGTGATTTTATTTCTATCAGTTTAATGGTTTGGATTTAGAATGTCCCCCTAGCCCTCATGGAAACAAGGTAGCAATGTTGGAAGTGGGTCCTGGTTGCTAAGGAGGGGTCTTAGTCAGCATTCTCATTGCTGTAATACAAAGAACTGACCATGTAACTTAGAGGACAGAAGATTTATTTGCTCACGGTTTCCCTGGGGATTTTTGGGCTAAGTCCATGTGAGGTCGGGGATCAGAGATCTCAGGGCATGGCAGAAGGAAGTAGAGAGAGGGAAAGCACAAGGCTTTGCTCTTCACATCATGGAGGCCGGAAGCAGGAAAGATCAAGCAGGCATGGGGATTCACGACACAAGCACAAACCCAAAGGCCACACCCCCCAGGGGCCCACCTTCTCCAGCCACACCCTACCAGCCCTGGTGACCACCTAGAGAAATCCATTACATGTCAAACCTGAATTTAATGTATGAGCTCTTTAGGGCTAACCATGACATTCCACCCCTGACCCCTGAAGGGCTCATGACCAAATCAGAATGCAAAGCCCATTTATTCCCTCTCCAAGAGTTCCCAATGTTTTAACAGTCCCAGCATCATTAAAAAGTCCTAAAGTCCAAAGTCTCCTTGGAGAGTCAAGGTAAACTCGTGTTGAGCCCCTGTAAAAGAAAAAGCAAGTTACGTACATCCAATGTACAATGGCACAGAGTGGGCATTTGCATTGCAAAGGGGAGAAATAGGAATATAGGAAGAAGGAGTGGGACCAAAACAGTATCAAAATCCAGCAGGGCAAGCATTAAATCCTGGGGCTCCATTTATGGCATCCAGGGAACATGGTAGTGAGAAGCAATCTCCAGGGGGCCTTGGAAGCCCCACCCCCTGCCCCATGGCATGATTGCTTGCAAGGGGCAGTGTACTCACTCTTCCAGCCTGGCTCCATGACTCGCAGCTTGCTGACATTCCACATTTTTGGCATTTCTAAATTGCGGGGATTTTTCTGGCAACCTTGGCTTCACCCTCACAGCTTCACAAATGGCCCCATTTAGGTCTGCTTTCAGGGATTCTGGCCCTGTCCCACATTGCCCAGGTTCCCAGGATATCCTTTCAGATCTAGGGGTAAGCCTTCATGACCCCCCTTTTCCAGTAAAGTATTACATGAGTGTCCAAATTGACCACCAGCAGGAAAGGTAGTCACACCCTTTTCAATCACTGCCTCTGGACCTGTTTCCATCTTGACCATGGCAGAACCCATTCCCATCATGGTGAATGTTTGGTCAGCCTCCATCAAGGCAACAGGGAAGGACTCTGAGTGCAAATTGTCACCTTTGTTTTCTTGGTTCTCCACTTGAGCTTGAACTGCTCCAACCATGTCTTTGTTTCTATGCAAAATGTTTGACCTCCCTTCTGCTACCTTACTTTCTTTCATAGAACCATCTCTTTGGGCCCCAGCTTTACACATGTCTTTCCGGCCAAACTGTAAGTCTATAAAGTCTCTCTGCTTTAATTTCTGCTCCCGATATTTGGTGTACAATTTGCTGAATGTGGACATCAATATCCATAATGCAGTTTGGATATTTTGCTCCTTTGAGATTTCCTCTGCCAGTTTATTAATCAGTCCATCATCTTTGAATTCAGCTTCATACAAACTTTCAAGACACAGGAAAAATGCCAAAAAGTTATTTGCAAGAATGTCACACACGTGACCTCTACTCCATTTTCCTATGGAGTCCTCTTTGCCCTCCAAAATCTCCTGAGCACAGTCTCTACTGTCTGCCTTTCTAGCCACATTCTGGCCCTTTAAATTTTCTCTCACAAAACAGGTCCAAAGACTCACAAAACACATGGTCAGACTTAGATATAGTCATGACCCCTCTCCTGGTACCAATTTCTGTCTAGCATTCTCACTGTTATAATCCAAAGAATTGACCATGTAACTTGGAAGAAGGAAGATTTATTTATTCATTTTTTTCTTGGGGATTTTGGGGTTAAATCCACATGTGGTTGGGGACCGGGGATCTCAGGACATGGTGGCACAAAACAAAGAGAGGGAGAGCACAAGGCTTTGCTTCACACATCATGGAGGCCAGAAGCAAGAGGGAGCAAGCAAGCAAGGGAATTCAAGACACAAGCACAATCCCCAAGGACACATTCCCAGGGGCCCACCTTCTCTAGCCACACCCTACCAGCCCTGGCCACCACCCAGATATATCCATTACATGTCAACCCTGAGCTTAATACATGAGCTCTTTAGGGAGCACTCTATAGCTAATCATGACTGGAAGGGTTCTTGGGGGTGCAGCTTTGGGGATTATATGGTTCCTCCTCCCCCTGCACCCGTTCTCTCTCTCTGTCTCTCTCCCTCTCTCTATCCTACCAGGCTCTGTGGTGTGAGGAACAGAGCCTTTGGGTTCTCCCTCTCTCTACTCCCTGCCACCATCTGCTGAGCTCTGCAGACGTCTCCAAAAACCTGTGAGCAAATAAATCGTCCTTCTTCTAAGTTACATGTAGTTCAGCTTATTAGATCCAGCAGTGAAAATGTTGACTGGGACAATCACACAAGTGTAAAAAATTCCCTCCTGCTCCTCTCTCTCACATACATACAACAGAAAATAAGGTGCAAAATAGCCATTTTCATGACAGAGTGACTTTTCTGTTGGAAAGCAGTAATGGATTGATTAGAATACGATGGCATAGAGTTGGTATGCAGCCTACTGGGATATAGCTTGATGGCTTTTATTCTGGATCACCATACACAGTATGTTTATGTTAGATTCAAGGAGGTTGTAAAAGGAACCCCAATACCTTATACTGCTTTCAATACTCTCAACAAAGTGCCCCTGATTTTACCTTTCTAGCCTCATGTACTGTAGATAGCATTCCTGATTACATAAACAATGTAGTAGTAACCTGACAGTAAGTGACACAGAGGGTTTTATTTATGCAACCCCAAAATTATTAGTGAAAAGCCAAATATTTGATCAATTACACAATTTTTTGTAATCATATAGATGCTTTTAACACATAGATGTTTGATATCTGTGGTTGAACTTTTCACTTTCGATCCAGATATTCTGATATGAATTAGTTGTGGCAGTTATTGTGAATCTGAATTTTCCAATGCTGCAATATGTGTATAATAAGGAAATTATTTTTTGTGTGGTTTTTGTTTGTTTGTTTGTTTTCTTCTTTCACTTATCTCAAAGTTAGGAAAATGGTGACGGGAAATCCACTGAAATTTAAAAAGCTAAAGTAAAATGTATGATTCTTTTGCTTCTTGATGAAAGCAAAAGAATCATGTTAATAGTATATAATAACTTTGATATTTATATTTTATCACTAGATATTATATATTATTTTGAATTGACTTGGTAGAAATTATTTAAATTTTCTTCCTTTAATACAAGTCTTTTAAAACTTATGTAGACTCTTAAGCCATGAGGCTAGAATTTGTTTTATTAAATCTCCACGCATAAAATTGTATATTAGAATAGTCAAGTAAAATGGAAATAAGCCTAAGCTGTGGAGTCAGGAAGAAATATTTCAACTACCATTTTAATAATTGTGTAAGGTGAGCAAGGCATGGTGGTGCAGGCCTATAATCCCAGTACTTGAAAAACTGAGACGGGAAGGTTGCAGGTTTGAGGCCAGCCTCAGCAAGTTAGCAAGACCCTTAGTAACTTAGTGTGACCCTGTTTCTAAATAAAACATAAAAAGGGCTGTGGATATAGCTCAGAGGTAGAATGCCTCAGAGTTCCATCTTCAGTACCAGAAAAGAAAAAGAAAAAGAAAAAATAATTGTGTAACATGAGTAGGTCACTTGGCATCAGTAAAACTTAGTTTTCTTTTAAACATTACATATATCAAATATCAAAATATCAAAGTATCAAATAGTAATCCATAAACATGTATCATTTTTATGTATTTATATATCAGTTGAAATATTTAATTTAAATTCAGAAAAAAAATCACTTAGCTTCCTTACAAGAGACATGGGAAGAAAATAACTATCTTGTAAGAGGTCTGTGAAGATTAATGACAGTATATGAACAACGATTTTTATTAAATTCCTTCAATAAAAATAGCTTGAAATTGCATTTACTTGTGTAAGTTGGGAAATAACTAGATGTTACATAGGAAATCACTACATAAGTTCCATAACTGAGATTTATAAGAGAATGAAAATTCTTGTATTAAAGTGGCTAGTCCTAGCTGAGCGTGGTGGCACACACCTATAATCCCAGTACTTGGGAGGCTGAGACAGGAGGATCACAGGTTCATGGCCAGCCTCAGCAACTTAGTAAGGCCCTCAGCAACTTGCTGAGACCCTTTTTCAAAATAAAAACTAAAATAGGGCTGGGGGTATAGCCCAAAGGTAGACACCCCTGGGCTCATTCCCCAGTACCATAAAAAAAAGGCTAGTCCTCCATGTTTATCCTCTCTGTAGCTTTCAGGAGTCAATCTTGGAACAGTCAGTTCAGAAAACGTCACAGTGATGTTGGCCATACTATACATACTAAGGAGAAAGGAGATCATGGGACAGGGAATTAAATGTATTTACCATTAGAATCATGATTAGAAGAGGAAAGTTTTAGGTTATACATAGTAGAATGAGAAGCCTAGCTAGTATTCCTTCATTTCTTTCTTTCTTTGTAAATTCCTCCCAAAACATAGGTTTATTCTCAGCCTTTTGTGGCTGGGGTTCATCAATATCTAAAGGATGAATTCCTCTAAAAATCTGCTATATTTACAGTACAGTCAGCCCTCTATATCTGCAAGTTCTGCATCAAAGATTAAACCACGTGCAAATTGGAAATATTTGAAAAGACATTTTGAGATAGGGGACACAAGAGGGCTAAGCAGAGGTGACCTTCATGAGCCCCTGCCACAGGGAAGAAGCAGGGCAAAGAGCAAAGAAACTGTACTAAAGGACAGTGATTGAGAGAGAAGCCCAGGAATCAGCAAGGAAATGTGGGGACCCTAGATATAGCACCAAGACAGGGAAAGGCAATCTAGAGAGGAGAACAAAGCAAATCACAACTTAATTCCTGGCCAGAGGAGCTCTGCATTGCCTGGAAAAGATAATTGTGTGCTGCAGTTTGGATCTGAAATATCCCTCAAGGGCCCATGTGTCGAAGGCTCAGTCCCCAGCCTGTGGTCCTACTGGCAGGTGGTGGAACCTCTATGAGATAGGGCCTGGTTGGATAAAGTCAGGTCACTGGATAAGCCTCAGAGTCATCAGTGCTCAACTCTGTAAGGCCTAAGGACATTCTCCATTGGAAGCCTGTGCGCACTATGGAGTCTTACAGTTGCTTACAGAAACTGCTGAAGTCTAGATTATTGAGGCACTCACAGACACTGCTAGCATAAATTATAGTTAAATCATAAAAAGGTCATACTTTTGAGCTCATCTATAACCAACTCCAAAGCATCTTCCCAGCTGAAGCTTATATCCTAACTGATAATGGGGTAAGAAAAATGTATGCACAATGGGATAGTATTCAGCCATAAAAGAGTGAAATCCTGTCATTTGCAGCAACATGGATAAAAATAGAGGGCTTTATGTTAGGTAAAATAAGCCAAACAGACAACTACCAGTGCTCTCACTCATTTGTAGAAACTAAAATGTCAGCCTCAAAAAAAGGATGGATTGGAATAGAGGTCACTAGAGACTACAATGAGCAAAAACATGGAAGATTGGAAAAAATTACATAAGGGGCATTAAAACATATAAAAAATTAGTTCCATTTTTATAGCAAAGTAGGGTAACTATTGGTTATGACAATCTATGACATATTTCAAAATAGCTTGAAGAATATTAAATTCTCAATACATAAAAATAATTAATATTTCCAGAGATGTAGGGCCTTAGTACTCTGATTTGATTATTACATATTGTATACATATGTCAAATGACCATGATGTGCCCCATAATGATATATAAATATTGTGTTTCAATTAAAAAAATTAGAACATTTAGAATAATTCCATTTTGAAAAATTTCAGAAAGTTTTAGAAGGCAAAACATGAATTTTCCGTGCACCAAACACTATACTGAATTTATCAAAATAAAGTGATGTTTAGAGGTACCTTGTATTAGGCATTATAAATAATCTAGAGATGATTCAAAGTATACAAAAGGATTGTGTAGGTTATATGCAAATATTACGTCATTTTATATAATAGATGTGAGCATCCATGGAGTTTGGTATGAAAAGAGGGTTTTGGAGCCAATTTCCATATATACTCATAAATAAATGACTGTAAAGACGAGTTTAGTATTAGAATAATTTTAAACAAGAAACTAATATAGGTCTTCATCTTTTTTTGTAATCAAATTATCACACAAATTCCTTTTATGTGGAAAATAGTATGAATTGATGTTAATTGTAAACTTTTTTCGTGTGTTTCAGAGTGGAAAAATATTGTGTAATAGATATTGTATAAAGGATTATGGGAGACTCATTATGGTGTTTGTAACAGTGTGTCTGAATTTTCCTTTCTACGATTTCATAAAAACTAAAACTAAAATTCAAATAATACCACTGTTATTTTAAAAGGATAATGTGATAGTGTAGTCACGATTGCCGGATTATTGTAGTTGATTAAATTGATTTGGCCCAAATGACTGGTTATTAAGTAGTTACTAATAAATTGATGAAATTAGTCAAATTTGGACTTAGCTTGTGTGTTTTAAATAGTTTTTAATTATCTGTAAACACACACATATTTGGAAGCGTATATAGATATTCATATATAAATTTCAAATACTTTTGAAATACAAATACAAATATTCATGTCACTTAAACAGGTGGCATTACACTATAGTGTGACTATAGAGAGCCATAAATACTGAGATGTTTGATTCACTTGAATCCATCTATGTTCCCTCTGTTTCCAAATGATTTGCATTCTTTCCATATATAGAATTCATCCACCCCTTCTCAAGACACCCTAGTATTCATCCTTTTAATGCATCAAGCTCAGTCTTGAGGTCTAAGATATTGTCATGTAAATAATGTCTAGGTAAGAATGAGACTCCTTGGGTTCAATTTTTTCTCTATCGAAAGACCTATACCTAAGTAGACATGTTAATTTTCCCATACCTACCCAACATACAAAGGTGAGGCAGGGATATGTTATATACAGTAGACACATGTGTGTGATACTGGAAAGAGGAAGACTTTAAACCCCATACTCCGTAGTTCACACTGATTCTGGAATCCACCCAAGCACATATCACTATCCCTACTGTCTAATCTAGGGCCGGGGTTGGGGTGGTAGAATAAAGTTCCAGAACACTTTTTGTCTAGGGGAGAGTGTTGATTAGGCACTTTTTAAAGATGATTTGAAGCCCAATTTTCTGATGAAAGATCTGAGAGGCTCTGCTTTACGTTTCTTAAGTCTTTACAAATGGTCTTTCTTTCAGCCACACCTTTGACTTGATCTTACTCCTACAAGTACATGCTTGATTTTTGTCCTCAAGTCATTTTTATTTTGAGAATCTTTTGCTAGATGCAGATGCTATCAATGAAAAAAAATATTTTTCAAGTCCAGGTGGAAATGTTTCCTGTAGACCAATGACTGAAAATTACAAGGAAAATCCTTTCCTTGTAATTTCTCAGACACAGAAAAAATAAGCCAGTGAGCACTTGAGGTGTTCTTCCTGGAAATCCCCTTCACAGGATTCATAAGTTGACTATAAACTGTATATGTGAATCAAAGGAGGCTAACTTCTTTAAGGATCACTTATGGTTTCTAATTACTCTCTGAGGAAACCTGAGGTATATGGATCACCCATAGCCCAAGCAAAGAAGAGTCATGGGAAGAGCCCCTTAAATGATTAAGACAGCTACTGGAGTCTAATTTGCATGACATGAGGGTTGCAATTGCAAGGACATGCATTATAATTTTAACATTTAGAAAGCTGAGAACAAGCCGGGAGTGGTGGCGCATGCTTGTAATCCCAGGACTTGGGAGGCTGAGACCAGAGGATCGGGGTTCGCGGCCAGCCTCAGCTACTTAGTGAGGCCCTCCACAACTTAGTGAGACCCTGTTTCAAAAATAAAGAATAAAAAATAGGGCTGGGGGTGTAGCTCGGAGGTAGAATGTCCCTGGGTTCAATCCAAGGTACTGCAAAAAAAATAAAATAAAATAAAAAAGCTGAGAACAACAGTTGCTCAGATCTATCTTATACTCCTGGATAAGAATTGATTTTTTTGCCTGTTTCTGTGTGGGTTTTGGGGTGGGGCGGGCAGAGTGGTCTAGAGTATTTTATTGATCAGTAACTAGAAACAGCAGAAATGGGAAGAGAGAAAAGTACCCAAGATTCTTAGAGTGAAAGGAACCTGAAAACAGTTTTTGGATGGCTCTTATCTATATAATTATTCTATTTTTGAGATACTATAGACCTCATTCAACTTTCTTATAAATAATACTGTTAAGCTTTGTTTGTTTGTTTGTTTTTGGTACTGGGGGTTAAACCCCAGGGGCACTCTACCTGTAAGCCACACCCAGCATCCCTTTTAATTTTTTTTAAACAGGGTCTGGATAAGTTGCTGAGGATCTCATTAAGTTTCTGAGGGTGACCTCAAATATATAATCCTCCTATATCAGCCTCCCATGTACTGGGATTATAGGTGTGCGCCACCACTTCTGGCTTACTGTTTTAGATTTTTAAAATGATTGTAGATGAAGTGGCAGAAAATAACTAAAAGATAATGAAAATGAGAGCAAACCTGAATAAATGCTCTAAGTTTTCTTGCTTCTAGTTACTTGCTTGCACAACTGATAAAAGGTATCACTTAGATAAGCAATAGGTAATAAACCCCTACTAGCTCTACTGTAGATAACCACTCTGATGTTTGGCCACCATGGTAACAATTGTTTAAATTGTTTTTCAGAAAGTTGGGTATGGCCTTTTCTAGCTCAGGACAGTTGAAACTATGCACCCTTCCCCTTCAGCCTGTACGAGTATCCATCAGGCAATCTTTTGACATGAGAGGTCCCAAAATTCCATTCTCAGATCTTGCTCACACCACCTTTTTGAACATGCAATGTAAAAACAAAGCTATAAAATGTTATTACATTTACACAGACCACCAGTTACTTCACTTTTCCTTACTTCTAATCAAATTTTCCCATGCCTTAGACCACCCTCCTATTTTAGCCCATAAATATCGCTAATCTCTATTCCTGGGGAAAATGGGTTTGAGGTCTGTGCTCCATCTTCTTTGGTTTATTTTCAGTTAAACGTTCTCTAGTTGGTGATAGAGGTTCTCTAGCATTGGTGCTCAGTTTTTGGTGAATGTTTCCTGTGTATTGACCATAAGAATCTGATTTTGGGATTAAACACATATTCAGCCATTTCTTCTTCCAAATGATGTAGCCAGTGGCCTATTTTTGTAAATAAAGCTTCATTGGTATGAAGCTACATTTACTTGTGTTTGTATTTTCTATGGCTGCTTTCCTTTTTGATGGCAGAACTTAGTAGTTGCAGTTGGTACCATTTGGCTCAAGAAGTTGAAAATATTTGCTATTTAGCTTTTTATAGAAAAAATTGTTTACTCCTAATCTAGTCAAACTTCTGAAAAGAAAAACGGTTGTTGTTTAAACTTCACTTATTGGATGATCTTTTTATACCTCAGATGACTAAGGCAGAGTCCTATTCGAATCTATATGGTCTTGTTTTCTACCTACATAGTAATTAATAAACAAATACAGAAAAGTATACCTTTTGGCAGTTGACCATTATGTATCTAAGTATTTAATTAAATAAAATGAATGGAAAGATATTTCATAAGTACTGTGAGTGACAGAATATACCAACTTATGATTTCCTTTAAAAATCTTAAAAGCTTATATTTTATGGACACTAAAACAACTAATCTCAACTCCACTAATAAATTAGTAAATAGAATTATTGAAAATCCATTAAAACATAATGTATTTCTTATTTTCTACCTTTGAACTGATAACTGATACCCCTATTATTAATACTCAGAGCATTTAACATACATATAAAGACATCACAATAATTACAGGAATGATTTCTATCATCTTGCTTTTGCCAGTCATAAGCCATAGAGGCCTGTCTTTGGGGAGTCCAAATGAGGTATGAAAGAAAAAATAAAATAAATATATAGGAAAGAGACATACAGGAAGAACAAGGAAAGTGCAATTTAATATGAAAGCCTGGAGCAAATTTCCCCAATATATTTAGCTCTCCTGAGTGAGCACTGTTGGCTATACTCAAAAGAGGGAATCTAGATCAATCAATAGAGATCACACAAAAGATTTGGAAAGGTGGCCAGAGACCAAACTGGAAATTCACTTACAAAACACCTTGAGTCATTAATTATCCAACCTAGGAATAGTTACTCATGTTATATCTGTTGGTCAGAGGACAGAGGTCACACAAAAGAGCAATCTCCTTGGGCACTGGTAGACATCGTACTTGTGAATGGTTTAAACAAAAAAGCAATTTCCTTGGTCACTATAAGCTGTCCTTAGATACCTATTGAGAAGATTGTAAGGCCCTATCAGGACCCTGCAGATGACAAAAATTCCCTAAATCATGTTCTGACTACTGGAGTGATGTCATTCACACATACCTCCTCTATCCCACTGCTTACAAATGTCTCCTATAATAGAAAAGCCAGTGTCAGGGGCCAGCTGTGGTTGCAGGGAAGGTTTCAGTGGTAAGATCCCCAGAGAAAAGAAAACAGGCAGAGTCACCATCAGGAGAACAATAATAGCAGCTTTAATCTACAATCTAGTTCCTTATATAGGATTCTAGGCAAAATGGCACGTGTCCACGCCAGCATGACGTGCTCATGCATATTGTGTTTTGCTTAGTCATACTTATATAACTATATACACATCTGTGATTGTGTGGGATGACCTGCCTAGTCATGCTTATATAACTAAGGGCTCATCTGTGGCTGCGAGATGAGCGGGGTCATGTCCTTATCGCTGGCCTGTACCTCCTCTGGGCCCCACAGCCATGAACCTCCAAAAGGTGTCTCTCTCACTCTGGAAATGGCCCGCATTCTCCTTTGAATGTGTGTTTCTTACTTTCCTAAATAAATCACTGTCTATGGTTCTGACTAGTGTGTGCTGAAATTTTTTTCTTTCAAGGAAGCCAAGGAAACTGCCTCCCATCCTGAGTTGTGTTACACTCTCTCCCTCACTGGTCCCTTCATGTAATCAACCCTTCTTCCATGACACCAATACACCATGTGCGTCCACCCCTCCAAATCCCCCACCCCCAATATAGTACAAAAGTAATGAAGTAGGAAAGGGATTTAATATTCAATGTAAGCATACTGGGAAGAAAAAGGGACTATGTTAACAAGAGCTCCCAGATTATATGAGGAAAGGAGGCTAGACATATGCATAGTCAAGCAGTCTTGGTCTAACGGTGGTCTGGTTAATCATTATCCCAGTATTAGACATGGGGGTTTTTGTTGGGAGTAATAAGAGAAAGTTGTTGCTGCCTGGTGGGGGTAGTTTTGACTGATGCAAAATATTTATGAATCAGACTAGTTGTTTCTGGAATCCAAGGTGACTGTAAGAGAATGACTCAGAGAAAAGGATAAGTGAGAAAGGTAAGAAGTTAGTTAGGGCTTTAGGTTTAGGGTCATGACTATGGACTTCTAGGTGCTGCTCTGGGGGTCTGGAACAGGACATTGTAACAGCTGTCAGTTGATAGTCTGTGATTGTGATGTCCCTGCAAATCATGAAGACAGACACCAAATGAAGGCAGGAATCTAGATTTATTCTGCTTTTAGTTACCCATCAGGCATCTGCAGGTCTGATGAGTCAGTGCTTTTAGCAAAATCAGCCTCTAAGTTCCTATTATAGGGCCATATTTGAAAACCAAACACAAATACTTACTGTTTTTAGCCTCCCCAATAATAAAAATAATCAACTCTTAAATCATTGCATCTTGAGCAAAATTACTAAACACATTTCCATTATTGAGGATTTCAAAGTAGACCTATATAAGCCTAAACTGGAAAAAAAACATTTTGGGAAAAGTCAACTTTAAAAATGAAAATCTGAGCCGGGCGTGGTGATGCACGCTTGTAATCCCAGTACTTTGGGAGGCGGAGACCGGAGGATCAGGGTTTGCGGCTAGCCTCACCTCTCCCGCTCACTCTCTCCCTGTCTCTCTCTCTCTCCTTAGTGAGGCCCTCCACAACTTTGTGAGACCCGGTTTCAAAACAAAGTATAAAAAATAGGGCCAGGGGCGTAGCAGGGAGGTAGAACGCCCCTGCGTTCAATCCCCGGTACCGCAAAAAAAAAAAAAAAAGAAAATCTGTAGTAATGACAGTAGTTTTTGAGAATGTGTAATCTGTTAAGCTTTGTGCAAGAAGGATGTCATTTGTTAATGCAGTTTACAGATGTGATTTATAAATAAGAAATTAGACAGAAGTCAGACTGCTAGGTAGGATTCCAATGTCCATGCACTAAATTCTCAGGGTTTCTGTATTTGGAATTATGTGAAGGAAGGTGTTGGGACTCAGAAAACAATATCCCCCAACTATGGTGTTTTGTTGACATGCTAAGCAATTTGTTGTAAGAGGAAAGACACTCTGGAATTTCCTTCATCAGCCATAAGACCAGACTTAAGGAAACACAATTGCCTTCTCTCCCCACCTTGAAATACCATTATCTCAGAAAAGAATACTAAGGAATGTAACCACACCTGGATAGACTTACATTTCTATCCATTGGTCATATTCAAATTCCAGAAAGACCTTCTACTGGACCACAGGTACTCAGAGTTGTATGTGTTCTCCATTTTGTTTCTCCTCTTCAGAAAAGGGGTATAATTTTATGATCAATTGCAAATTGGAGGGTAATCACACTCCAGTGATTTTCTCCCTTGCTGTACTTTTCCCATTTTGCATGTTAATATGTTTATGTCATTTCTTCTGTTTTAATCTATGGCAATTTATTCTATTAAACCTTCAGAGGGCAGAGGAAATTTTCCATTCACTTTACAAAGGAATGAAGTTATGTTTTCACAAGGAATATCCATGTCATGAGGACTTAGAGCCCTTATTTTAGAATTTAGTTTCCATGAGAGAAATGATATCAGTGAGCTTATTTTTGCTTTCTCATCACATATTTTATTGTGCCTTCTAAAAACACAATAGTTGATAAATGTTTTCAGAAATGAGAAAGTCACTTGGTTTTATGCCAAAGCTTGCATTGCAACAAAACTTATAAAGAATTCTCGTAAACAATGAGGCTTCTATTCAAAACATCTATTTGTCTTGCAATCCAGAGATGTGACATGCTCTTTTAAATATGTATTAAGCTATTAACCTACTGAACTTATTTTACAGGCATTGTATAAGGATCATAGTTCATATGTCTTGCTCCTTGATCCTCATTAACTTGGGTGAGAATTTATATATGAGGTGACTGCCAGCTCCCTTGAATACCTGGACGTTTTTCAGAACTATTTTATAAAGTTTGTAACACCTCTTTGTAATATTTTTTCTTTCATAGATAGTATCATAAATTATACAAGGACTGAATACTGTCAGATTATCAACTGGAATGAATCTCAATAGTTTCTACAGTGATCGTAAGGAGATAGTGTTTATCCTTACATCTTCTCATCACACATTCTCAACTGCTCCTCTTATGACTTGGTCTAAAAGACATTGATAGATACAAATTTCTTGACTGCTTCAAAAACTCGATCCCAAGGACCAAGGTAGCATCTGCATTTTCCAGTCAACTTCAATACAAGAATACACATATATTGCTATGATAATTTTATTTCAGTCCCTTTGGAAAGATACCTAGGAGTGATATAGCTAACTCATATGGTGGATCCATTCCCAGGTTTCTGAGAAATCTTCACACTGATCCCTATAGGAGCTACACTGATTAGCAATCCCACCAACAATGTATAAAAGTTCCCACTTCCCCCACATCCTCACCAGTATTTATTATTGTTTAACTTCTTGATGATCACCATTCTAATTGGGGTTAAGTGGAATCTCAGTGTAGTTTTAATTTGCATTTCCCCGATTGCTAATGATGTTGAACATTTTTTCATGTATATATTGGCCATTTCTAATTCTTCTTTGTGAAATGTCTATTTAGTTTCTAATTCTTCTTTGATGAAGTGCCTATTTCTTGATTGAGCTATTTGTTTTTGTTTGTTTGTTTTTTAGTGTTGTC
Organism: Glis glis; assembly: GCA_004027185.1. Classification (NCBI taxonomy): domain Eukaryota; kingdom Metazoa; phylum Chordata; class Mammalia; order Rodentia; family Gliridae; genus Glis; species Glis glis. The sequence continues at coordinate 48,413 of PVJS01006326.1, forward strand.
TTTTAAGTACTTTGTACATTCTAGATATTATTCTTCTATCAGAGGACTATCTGGCAAAAATATTCTCCCATTCTGTAGACTTTCTCTCTTTAGACTCTTGGTGGTTTCTTTTGATGAACAGCAACTTTTTAATTTAATTCAATCCAATTTATTAATTATTGTTTTAATTCTCCGAGCTTTGGAGTTCTTATTGAGGAAGGTTCTACCTGTGCCTATATGTTGGATTCTTGAACCTATGCTCTCCTTTAGTAATTTAAAAGTCTCTGGTCTAATTTTCAGGTCTTTGATCCATCTTGAGTTGACTCTTGTGCTGAGTGAGAGGTACGGATTTTAAAGGGAATTCTCACAGATTTTCCCCATTCAATATGATTCCGGCTTTGGGTTTATTGTATATTTCCTTTATGATATTGAAGTAATTTCATTCTATTCCAATTTTCTGCAGTGTTTTTAACATGAATGTGTGTAGTATTTTGTCAAATGACTTTTCATTATCTGTTAGATGATCATGTGATTTTTTTGTCCTTAGTTCTATTTATGTGATGTATGACATGTATTGATTTGTGTATGATAAACCAGCCTTGCATCCCTGGAATGAAACAAACATGGTCATGGTGTACAATTTTCTTGATATCATTTTGAATGTGTATCACTAGTATTATGTTTAGAATTTTTGCATCTATGTTCACCAAGGTTATTGGGCTGTAATTTTATTTTCTTGGTTTTGGTATTAAGATGATAGTAGGCTCAGAGAAGGAGTTTAGAAGGTTACCATCTCTTTCTATTTCATGAAATAATTTGTGAAACATTGGGTTTAGTTCTTCTATAAAGGTTTTGGAGAATTAAGCTGTTAATTCATCTGGACCGACTTTTCTTTGATGGCAGGCTTTTTATTGTTTCAATCTCTTTGTTTGCTATTGGTCTATTTAGGTTATCTATATCTTTTTGGTTCAGTTTAGGTAGGTTGTATGTGTCTAGAAATCTGCTGATTTTTTCTATGTTTTCCAGTTTATTGGAGTATAAATTTTCAAAATAATTTCTGATGATCCTCTGGATTTCCCCACTGACTGTAGTGATGTCTCCTTTTTCACTTCCGATTTTAATAATTTGGTTTGATTCTCTATTTCTTTTGGTTAGGTTGGCTAAGGGTTTATTACTCCTGTTGATCTTTTCAAAGAACTAGGTTTTTGTTTTGCTGATCTTTTGTATTGATTTTTGTTCTGTATTTCATTGATTTCTGCTCTGATTTTAATTATTTGCTACCTGGTATTGTCATTGGTACTAGTTCCTGTTTTTTCAAGGGCCTTAAGGTATGTCACTAGGTTATTTATTTGGTGACTTTCTATTTTTCTTATGTGGGCAGTCAGTGCTATAAATTTTCCTTATAAAACTGCCTTCAAAGTGTCCCATAGATTTTGATATTTTCTGTTTCCATTTTCGTTTAATTTTAGGAATATTTTATTTCTCCCTTTATTTCTACTATGATCCAGTCCTCATTCAAATGTGTATCATTTAATCTCCATGCATTTATGTGATTTCTTTAAGTCTTCCTGTTGCTGATTTCTACTTTCATTCTATTATGATCTTAAAACATGCAAGGAATTGTATTACATGTTTAAAAATTTTTCTTGTACTGGCTTTGTTGCTTAGAATGTGATCTATTTTGGAAAATGTTCCATGAGCAGCTGAGAAGAATATGTATTCAGGTATTATTGGTTGGAATGTTCTGTATATGTCTACTAGATCCATTTAGATGATAGTGTTCTTTAGGTCTGAAGAGGGTTTTTTTTTCATTTTATTGGTGCATTATAATCACACATCTTGATGAAGTTCAGGGTGGTAGAGGCATACATGCACACAACACTCATTTAGCCCTCCCCCAGTTCTCACCCTATTCCCTCCTCCTTCTGTCCTTCCCATGCTCAGCATAGTGATTGACTTTGATAAGTTTGTATATGTACATCATGTCCATTGAGATGTTTCCCTTTTCATCCCTCTCATCTTCCTCAGTTAGCACACCTTCTTCACTCATCTAAGGTTTCTCCTCTTTTGTCTGGAGTCCCTCCTATGTCCTGTTTTCTACCTATCTTCTACCTATTAGGGAGTCTTCACTCACCTTTTGTCTAGAAGACTGAACTCTTGGTGTGAAAAGTGTGTTGAAGTCTCCAAATATTATTGCATTGGTGTTCATCTGAGACCTAATGTCCCAAAGAGTTTGTTTTATAAAAGTGGGTATGCTCACATTTGGAGAATAAATGTTTACTATCATTATATCTTTTTTTCAGAGTTACTTTTATTAGTAATAAGTGACCCACTTTGTATCTTCTAAGTTTTGGCGTAAAGTCTTCTTTGTCCATTATGAGAGTTGCTACTCCTGCTTGTTTTTTGGTCTCCATTTGCAGGGGATAATTTGTTCCATCCTTTCATCTTTATGCTATGAATTTTTTTTTGCTTGTAAGGTGAGTTTCTTGCAAGCAGCATATAGTTGGATTATGTTCTTTAATCCACATTACCAGTCTATACCTTTTAATTGAGGAGTTTAGACATTCGATATTCAAGGTTATAAGTGAGAGATTAATTATGTTTTCTGTGATTTTGAGTTATACTTTCTGTTTGATATAGTGTTATTTCTCCTTTACTTTGTTGCCCATCTGGTGAAATTCACTCCTCTCTGGTTTTGGTATTTATTTATTTATTTTTTCTTATTTGTGTTTTATTTCTTCAAGTAATTTCCCTAGTGCTGGTTTAGTAATCATGAATTATTTTAGTTTCTGCTTATCTTAGAAGGTTTCTATTTCTCCATTAATTTTGAAAGATATCTTTGCTGGATCTACAAGTCTTGATTGGAAGATATTTTCTTTCTGAGTCTAGAGTACACCATACCAGCCCCTCCTGACTTTCATTATTTGTGTTTAGAAGTCTGGAATGATTCTTACTGTTTTTTCCCTAAATGTCAGTCATTATTTTCCTCATGATGCATTTAAGATTCTTTCCTTCACCTCTATGTTAGTCATTTTGGTTAGGTGGTATGGAGGAATTATTCTTCGATCTTGTCTAATAAGGGTTCTGAATGTCTCTTGTACATAAATGTCCACCTCATTTACTGTATTTGGGAACTCTCTCATATTCTTCCTCTGAAGAGATTTGTAATGCCCTTTGTTTTTGCTTCTAGATCTTCTTCAATGCCAATTATTCATCAGTCAGGTTGTTTCATATTATACCATATTTCTTGAATATTCTGTTCATGTTGTATTGTCTTCTCTATATTGTTGACTGTATGGTCAGTTTTCAATAAGCTGTCTTCCAATAAGGAGAGCCTATTTTCCATTTTGTCTAATCTGTCAGAGGTGGCTTCTATTGAGATCTTTAATTCATTTAATGTCTCCTCCATTGAGCTCAGAGCTTCTTTTTTGTTCTTACTAAAGACCTTGATTTCTCTATTCATATATTCTTTCAATTCCTGTACACTTTCTCTGGTGTCATTTTTAATGTCTTTGATCATATTGAATTCTCCTTCTGGCATTTTCTGCAGCTTTGTATTGGTGATCTCCCTTGCTGTTGAGTTGTGGGAGTTTATTGTTTCTTCCTTTGCCTTAGTCCATCTCCAGGAGTTCCATAATTTTAGCTGTTTTAGCATCATTCAAAAATACAGGCTGGGTGTGGTGGCACATGCTTGTAATCCCAGTACTTGGGAGGCTGAGACAGGAGGATCCGGGTTCGCAGCCAGCCTCAGCTACTTAGTGAGGCCTTCCTCAACTTAGTGAGACCCTGTTTCAAAATAATGAATAAAAAATAGGTCTGGGGGTGTAGCTCAGAGGTAGAATTCCCCTGGGTTCAATCCCCAGTACTGCAAAAAAATAAAATAAAATAAAATAAAATAAAATAAAAAACAAAAATGCAAAATACAAAGTCTCCTCTGATACTCAAGGTAAACTATTGGTTGTGAGCCCCTGTAAAACTAAAAAGCTGGTTTCATACATCCAATGTAAAATAGTCCAGAGTAAACATTTCATTCCAAAATGAAGAAACAGGGCCATTAAAAGAAAGGAATGGGACCAAAAGAGGATCAAAATCCTGCAGAGTAAGCACTTAATTGTGCAGCTCCATTTCTGGCATCCAGGGCACATGGTGGTGAGATGTGATTTCCAAGGGATATTGGCAGCATTGCCCCTTACACCCTGGTTGATTGCAATGGTCAGCATACAGGCTCTTCTATCCTGTCTCCTTTGTTTACACCTTACAGCCTTCCTTGTCATTGTTCCACAATTCTGGCACTTCTAAATCTCAAGGGTTTTCCTTGAAACCATAACTTCACCCTCAGAGATTCACAAATTACCCCATTTTGGCCTGCTTTCAGGGATTCCAGCCCTGCCACACATTGCCTGGCTTCACAAACCTTCATTTAAAATCTGTCAGGAAGGCTCCATGACCCCTTTATTCTAAATGAGCATTGTGTACATGCATGCTTATGCTACTCTGACACTCATCAAAATGTACAATTACACTGCACCAATAAATGATTATATATATATAATATATATATATATAATGTATATATATAATATAATATATATGAATATATATATGAAAAAGAATTTATGAAACCAAGTTCTTTGAAAATGTATCTTGAAATAATCCAGTTCTAAAATATATAAATCTCATTTAAATAATTTAAGAAATAATCCCTATGCATTTCATCCTCAAACAAACCCTACCTTTTATTCTCAGGATATCTACACTCCTAAATGTAAGATTATTATTTCCATAGAATTTTTCATAATTTTATTACACAAGCATAATTTCTCAACATTGCACAGTTTACATTGCATGCATTTCAGTTTTATTTAAGCTATTTAATATCAGTTGTATCCTTCTCTCGTTCTTTCCTTCCTTCCTTCCTTCCTTCCTCTTGTGATTTTTCTATGGTGCTGGGGACCAATTCCAGGAATTCACATATACTAGGTAAAAGCTGCCACTAAGCTATACTACATGTAACCTTGTTCATTCTATGTGATGATTTAAAACTCATGCATATCAATATATATAACAAATCTGTCAAATTTTATTTTTAAATTTTTTTTTATTTTATAGGGGAAGAAGTCACATAGTCTCTCTTTGCTTCCCAGCCACCATAAAGCAAGCAGTCACATGTTACCTACTAAGATTATTGCTTTGCCACAAGCCCACATGTCATAGATTCAACCAATCTTCTATTGAAATGTCTGAAACCATGAGCCAAATAAATCTTTCCTCCTTTTGAGTTATCACAGGTATAACGTCACAGTGACAGAAAACTGACTAACACAAAATTTGTAGCAAAAAGTGGGGTCATTGCTGTGACTATACCTGAAGAAGTGGTTCAGCAGCCTTTGGAATTGCTTTATGGAAGAGTTTGGAAAAATTTGGAGAAGTAGGCTACAGAAATGTTAGAATGCTGTAAGCAGAGATTGATAGGTGATTCTGGTGAGGGCTCAGAATGTTCACAGGAATGTGAACACTAAAGACTGTGATAATGAGTTATCAAATGGAAATGAGAACTCTGTTAGGAATTGGACTAGAGGCCATTCATGTGACATCCTGGAAAAGAAGTTGTCTACATTTTGTCCATGCCCTGAGATAGTGATGTTTGAGCTTAAAGTGACATACTGATTAATCTAGCAGGGGAAATTTCAAGGTGGCACAGATTTCATTCTATGGAATAGATATTGTTTCCTGCTTTTAGCCAGATTTGCAGTGAGAATTTAGAACAAAAAGAAAGGTAGAAAAATTTAGAAAACTTGAAGTTTGGGCAAAGTAGTACATTTAAAGTTGTGGTCAAGGAGGGTATATAAATCAGTGCCATTAAAAAGACATCAAATGCTTTGAAATAAGATAAAAGAAAAGCTGTCTTTGGAATATTTCAGGATTAACAATATCCCATCCATACCAGGCTCAAGGTTATAGAAATGTAAACTCCTTTCAAAGATCATCGTTTTAGAAGAGAGCTCAGGGTACCCTGGTCATGCAGGGCCATCTAGGCTGTTATTTCTTCCAGATTAATTTTCTTGTCTCCTGCCAGCCGGACAGTCAGAAGGTGCTCTAGGAGTGACTGAAACAGGCCCAGGTATGGCTCATGCTGGAGGCAAACCTTGGCCTCATCCACATGTTGCTCATTTTGAAGGCATGTAGAATGCAAGAGTTATGGGCTTATAAAGGATTTCACTAAGATTGCAAAGAACATTTTTGGAGAGCAGGCACTGTGTGGTAGAATCAGACTCCCTGTAAGAAGCCTGTGACTTGGTGGTGTGTCAACCTGTGAGGGTAAAGCTAAATCTGTAATAGAAATACCAGGAAGCTAGAGATCCCAGCAATGTGTAAGGATTGCTGAGGGAAGCTATAGAGAGCAAGAGCTCTTCCAAAAGACATACCATGTGGGCTTAAACCAGCAGAGCTGTAAGGTTCGGGCTATCCAGACCCTTTGTTGCTCACATGACATCACCATGTACACCAGATTCTGGACATGGAGTTACAGAGGTTGATGTTTACTCTCCTGGGTTTTGGTCTTCCTCTGGTCTAATTACTCTGTGCTATTTTTTTCTACTTTTTTGGAATGGGGGTGCTCACTCTGTGTCATTATATCTTGGTAATTGTATCATTGTATTTTGTTCTTTCAATTTTCCCAAGGATCACAAGCTACGAGTTTGCCTCGAGTCTCAGAGGAAACTTTGGACTGGGACATTTGAACAATACTGAACCTGTTAAAAGTTTGAGGACTGTTGGAGAGGGACTGAATGCATTTTATATCATGAAATGAAAATGAGCCTTTGGAGGTAAGGGAAGCAGGTTATGGTTTTGATATTAAATGACTCCAAAAGAATAATTGTTAAAGGCTTGTTCTAAAGCTAGTGGTGATACTGAAAGAAAATAAATAAATTAAAGTCCTTCTGAAAGAAAGCTAGGGTTTGGAGAGTATATCATTAAAGGAAATATTGGGACTCCAACCACTTCCTTTCTTCCTCTTTGCTTCCCAGCTGCCATGAGGCAAACAGCTTAAGTCAACCACCTGGTCCCTTCCACAGTATGGGGCTTTGCTACACATCCAAAAGGAACAGATCCAACTGATCATGAACTGAAACTTCCAAAACCGTGAGCCCAAATAAACATGTCCTCCTTATAAGTCATTTCAGGTGTTTTGTTACAGCCATAGGTATCTGACTAATGTAGGATATTTCTGGTTGTAACAGTGTTTTTCTTGGTAGTTTTTCATTTTGACTTTCAGGATGAATATGTTGTTAAGGTCCTAGAAGATAGTGAAACCACAAGAGAAAATTCTGATGTTTAAATTACCACTTGGAGAAAAGTTTATGGCTAGTAAGAAATACTCATTTTCTTTTTAGTTTTGTGAGTAAAAAAATTATAAAAATTTCTATAGTAGTTGAACTATTATATGCAAAACCAACATTCTTCTGACAATAGTTATAGCACTAGCATTTTCATTTTTAGTATTCCATTTCAAGCATAAATATACTAAATTTTTCAGATATTTTTCTGTTAATATGCATTTTGGCTTTGATTTTACATAATTTTTAATTTATATGAATAGTGCTATAATAAATAATATCATACATTGCTACATGGACATAGCATGAGATTATTAATAGGGTCTATATGTTTGAATGCCATATTGGTTGAAGGTAAATTTCACTGTTTTAAATTTATTAGATTTAGAAAAAATTGATTTCTGTAGTGCTCTAATCTTAAACTCTACAAGTGCAAGTACATTTTAAAATTCTAAAAATGGCTTTGGATTTAAAAAAACTGAGTTTCTATTTGGAAGGGTAGAGCTCAATTTTTATATCTTATCACTCATATTTCATTGATTGTGGGGTGGAGTGGAGAGGAAATAACATTAATGAATTATTGTTAACCAGTCATTTATCTTTTTATATTATGTAATAATCTTATCAATGTAGTCAGTATGTCTTAAAAGATTTATCTCAGAGGGAAAGAAAGTGATCTGAAGTGCTATTTCTCTGCTTTCATGGTATTGGTTAGACTATGTTCATATCTTGAAACTAAACTGAGGAAAAAAAAAACAGAGTTTGCTTAAGTTTCTGGTAGAATTTATTTTCTTAAAGTGATAGGATGAACAGCCCTAACTTTCTGCTGACTGTTGGCTGGAGAACTACGACCCCAGCTCTTAGAGGCCACTCATATTCCCTTGTCACTTGGGTTTTGTTTTACATGGTTGTTTATTTCATCACACTAAAAAGGAGAATCTCTAGATTGAGTTTGAGAGTATTATTAGGTTTTAGAAAATGATACCCTAAAGTATTTTGCTTTGGCATACTTAGTGATTTCAACTGAAGGAGATTGGGTAGCTTCAGAAGCATCCTCAGAAGAAAAATATTTCTCTGACCTTCTTCTACCCTTCTGTTTCTTGGTCCACTTTCTTCCCTGAAGAAAGTTACAGAAACCAGAATGCATCTTTTCTAAGTTATTTTCATAGAAACTAGAATCAAACCATAAAAACAAGAAATATCACTGACTTCATCCCACTTTTCTCTGTATGAGCTAGCCATGAAAAAATTCTCTGGCCTACCTTATCTGTGGTAAATAATAAGACCTTTTTTCCAGAGGGATCTTTCCCTATACCTAGGAGCATGAAATGATACAACAGACAGGTCAAGAGGAATCCAAACAGGCAGACTTTGCTGGGGTTTTCCTTCTCAGTCTGTGACTATTAGATCATACCCTCTTGTCCAATCACATTTATTTTTTATCACACCTGAGCATAAAAATAGAGAGTTATTTTGGGTCTTTTGGTCTTCATTTCTAAAATCTCCTGTCTCATATAAAATATTGATTAAAAAATTTGCTATGCTTTCCTCTCATTAACTTTTTGTTATAGGAATGAGTTTAACTCTTTTAATGATTTGTATTTATAATGTTCCCCTAGTCCTCACAGAAACAAGGTAGCAATGTTGGAAGAAGGGCTTGGTTTCTCTGGAGGGGTCCCAGAGGTGTGGCTTTGGGTTTACATAAAGTCTTACCTCCCTCCACTCTCTCTCAGCTTCCAGCCTCTGTGATATGAGAGCAGAACCTTGCTCTCTCTCTCTTTCTGCTTCCTGCTGTCATGCCTTGAGCTCCACAGACCAGGCCTGACATGGACTGAAGCTCTAAATCTTCAATAACTGTGAGGAAATAGATCTTCCTTCCTCTAAGTTTTTTTGGGATTATAGGGAGTGAAAATGTTGACCTAGACAACCCATATTTATGAATAAGAAAAAGCATCACATGTTTCCATCCTTAAAATAGTCTTTAAGTAGAGATTGCTAACAAGATAAAATTTTATGTAATGTGATGCCACTACAGAAATGAGATACAATCACATTTGTTATACTTCATTGGTTAAAAGTTATTATAAATAAATATAAAATGTCCCCTGAAGAGCCCATTTATTAATATTTGCAGCTGATGTATTTGAGTCATGAGGGTTGTAATCCCAATAGTGCATAAATCCAGGTAAAATGGATTTATCTGGGTGATAGCTGGGACCAGTAGGGTTTGGCTGGAGGGAGTGGATCCCTGGGGGTGCAGCCTTGGGGATTATATATGGTTCCTCCTTCCTCTGCTCTCTGTCTTGCTTCTGGCCAGCATGATGTGAGTAGCACAGCCCGTGTGCTTTACCTTTCCACCTCCCGCCACCATGCCCTGAAATCTGAGTTTCCCCCCTCATATGAACTGAACCCCAAACAACAAGAAAATAAATATCCTTTCTTCTAAGATACATGGTAAATCTTTTAGATTATGTCTGTGAGAATGCTGATCAGAACAGAAAATGGTTCCAGGGAAATGGGGTTGCTGCTATATGTAACTCTCACCATGTGGATTGTAACTCTTTGGAACTTTTTTGTGAGAGGAAATTGGAAGGGCCAAAGTGTGTCAAGAATGTCCGGGAGTAGCGACTGCACTCAGGATACATTTGGATAGCAAAGAGGATTCCATAGGGAATTGGAGTAGAGACCATGAGTGTTACACTTTGGCAAAGAGCTTATTGCATTTAGCCCATGTCCTGAAACTTTGTGTGAGGCCAAATTTAAAGATGATGGGCTGAATAAACTGGTGGAGGAAATATCAAAACAGCAAAATATCCTAACTGCATTATGGATATTGATGTCTGAGTTCAGTGAAATGTACACCAAATCTTGGGAGTGGAAAGAAAAGCAGAGAGATTTTATAGATTTGCAGTTTTGCCAGAAAGGCATGTGTAAAGCTGGGGCTCAGAGAGATGATGTCATGGAAGGAAGTAAAATGGCTGAAAGGATGAAGGAAGTGTTGGCTGTGATGGAGGCAGGGATGGCCATGATGGAGGTGACAGATGGAGTTGGGGCCAGGGGCCAGCCAAATGATTTTGTGGCCAAGTGTGGCCCAGATGGACTTGGGTCCAGTGGTTGCCTAAATTGAACGGGTCCAGGGGCTGTGATTAAAAAGGCCCCAGTGGCAATGATTGAGAAGGGTGGTACCACCTTTTCTGTTGGCGGCCCAACTCAGAGGAGTCCATTGTAATGCTGGATTTGCTAGGAAAAGGGGTTCATGGAGACTTCCCCCCAGAAATCAAAGGAAGGCCTGGGAAGTCAGGCAACATGTGGCAGGGTCAGAATCCCTGCAAGCAGGTCCAAATCGAGCACTTTGCGAGCTGTGCGAGTGAAGCCAGGGATGCAAGAACCTCCCAGCCCCCCAAGATTTAGAAACGCCAGAAAAGGGGAACCGTTGCAAGGAAAGGAGGAAAGGCTGCTAGCTTTGGACCTTGGAGCCAGGCTATAAGAGGAACTGATCAGCCCATTGAAATCAGCCAGACCACGGGGGCGGGGCTGCCAAGGCCTCTTACAGTTTGCTTCTTACCGCCATGTGCCCTGGAAGCCAGAAGTGGAGCTGCAAGATCAAATGCTTGCCTTGCTGGATTTCGTTACTGTTCTGGTCCCATCCCTTCTTTCTATGGCCCTATTCATCTCTTTGGGAATGCAGATGTTTAATCTTTGCCATTGTATATTGGATGCATGTAATTTGATTTTTAATTTGCTTCTCACTTTCTTTTACAGGGGCTCACAAAAGTTCTTCTTGAGTCTCAGAGGAGACTTTGGGACTTTTCAGTGATGCTGGAATTCTTAAGATTTTGGGAACATATGGAGAAGACTAAATGCATTTTGCATTCTGAGCTGGGCATGAGCTCTTTAGGGGCTAGGGGTGGAATATTATAGTTAGATATAAAATGTCCCCTAAAGAGCTCATTTATTAATGTTTGCAGCTGATGTAATTGAGTCATGAGGGTTGTAATCCCAACAGTGGATAAATCCATTGTAATGGATCTATCTGGGCGATGGCCTGAGCCGGTAGGGTGTGACTGGAGGTGGATCACTGGGGTGCAGCCTTCGGGATTATATATGGTTCTTCCTCCCTTTGCTCTCTCTTGTTTCTGGCCTCCACGATGTGAGGAGTACAGCCCATGTGTTCTCCCTCTCTCCACCTCCCACCACCATGCCCTAAGATCCATGGTCCCTGGCCTCACATGAACTGAACACTAAACCATAAGAAAATAAATCTTTTTTCTTCTAAGTTACATGGTCAGTCTTTTAGATTATGGCTGCAAGAATGCTGACCACAACAGAAGCAAGTCCCAGATCATACCCCCATTCAACAAGAGGGGATTAATACCAGAAGTAATACCAGGAGGTGGGGTTCATGGAAGGCCTGAAGTTAATCCACCATATGAATGAAAATTTGATATTTAATATAACAAAATGTAATGCATGACTGTAATGACAACCACCTAAATACAAATAATAACAAAAGAAAATTTTTTTTTCATGTTTTTATTGGTGCATTGTAGTCTCACATCACATTGAGTATCAGTTTGGTGTTAACATACATGCACACAGCTCTTGGTGTCCCTCCC
>PVJS01006327.1:0-60342 GCA_004027185.1 Glis glis
TTTTTTTTGTTTGTTTGTTTGTTTTTTGTTTTTGTGGTACCGGAGGTTGAACGCAGGGGCATTCTACCTCCGCGCTACGCCCCCGGCCCTATTTTTTATACTTTTATTTTGAAACCGGGTCTCACGAAGTTGCGGAGGGCCTTGCTAGGTAGAGAGAGAGAGAGAGACAGGGAGAGAGAGAGAGAGAGAGAGAGCGAGAGAGCTGAGGCTGGCCGCGAACCCAGATCCTCCGGTCTCCGCCTCCCAAAGTACTGGGATTACAAGCGTGCGCCACCACACCTGGCTCCAGCAATAGGTTTCTAAGACCATCCTAAACCATCAAGATTCTGCTTGCAACCTATTTCCCAAAACCTGTTTGGGTTGGTTTTCATTGACACTAGATTTCATTTTATGTAGTGATACACCTTCACAGTATGTCTACATTTCACACACACACACACACACACACACACACACAGTAACAGTGAGAGAGTAACAGTGAGAGAATGCCTTCAAATACCTAGGTCATCACCTGAATTTCTAATTTTCTACACTTCACACACACACACATACACACACACACACACACACACACACACATTTATAGAGTAACAGTGAGAGAGAGAGAGAATATCTTCAAATACCTAGGTCATCACCTGAATTTCTCATTTTCTACATTACACACACACACACACACACACACACACACACACACACATTTATAGAGTAACGGTGAGAGAGAGAGAATGCCTTCAAATACCTAGGTCATCACCTGAACTTCTCATTTGTAATCCAGATCCACCCGGCTGCATGTATTCACAGGCAGAGAAAGCACACACTTCTCTGTGTATTTCCTAGCATGAGTGCACGCACACACAAACACATATATAAATCTTTTTGACCCTATCGTGTACATAGTTTGAAAAGTTTGTTAGAAGAACCAGCCTGGTAATAATTCACTGCACCTCATGTATAATAAGCAGAAACGCACGGGCCTTTATGATGAATTGCCAGGGTAACACAGGGACATCTTGTTTGCATTTCAATGCACCAAGTGTCAGATTCTTATTTCATTACTTGCCGGCACATTAGTGGACGGTTTTTAATTTCTTTTTTCCCCCCTTTAGCAAAGCTCCATGGAGACCTCTTGCTCTTGCCACTTGCATTGGGAGCAAGGTTGCATTATTTTTAAATGCTCGAGTGTCTGGGTCTCACTCGAAATGTTGCTGAATTAACAAAATAAATGATAGCACACTACCAGCAGTTCTATCTGGCTTTTTCTCAAATTTCTCTTGCTTTTATTGAACTCATTCTATAGAAGGGAGATTATTAGGAGATTTGTGGCATCCTCTTCATATTTTAAATTGGAGACTGTTCTCTGCTTTTGTTGCTTTGTTTTATTTATCTTTTGCCTAGATTCATATTGTCCCTTACACAAAACAATATAGGAAGCTACGAAAAGATATTCTCAGAGAAGATTTGGTTCTGAATTACCAAATAGCATCTGCATAGTTGTAACCAGCCAGGGGCTGGATGCTTAGACCCACCATGAAGTTGCCTGGCCAGCCCCACCCTCAAAGGCAGAAGACCAAGGGCTGATGATGTGGAGACTGAAAGCAGATTTTTTTTCCAGATTTCCCAAGAATTTGAAGGGAATCTTCTTCCTAATATTTTCCCATGTACATAATCAGATATAATAGAAAGTTCCCCAGAGTGATGATTCTCAAACCTCAGTGCACATCATTACCATCTTCGGGGCTCGTCAAGGACACAGATGACTGCCCCACCCAAGTTTCTTATCCAAGAGATCTGGAGTGAGGCCTGAGAATCTGCATTTCTAACATGATCCCTGGTGATGATGGGGATGCTGGTCAGGGACTACACACTGAGAACCACTACAGGATGGGATCTAAGCCCACTCGGTCATTTACCTTCTGAGTGCTCTTGGAAAAATCATTTCACTTTTCTGAGCTTTAGATCCCTCAATATAATAGAAATAATAATAGCACTTTCCAGCCAGGTGTAATGGCGCACGCCTGTAATTTCAGTACTTGGGAGGCTGAGACAGGAAGAACGCAGGTTCTAGGACTGCCTCAGCAATGTAGCGAGATTCTCAGAAACCTAGCAAGACCCTGTTTCAAAACAAAAAGTGAATAACTCAGAGGTAGAATGCCCCTGGGTTCAATCCCCAATACCAATAATAATAATAATAATGATAATAATAATAATAATAACAATAATAATAGCACTTTCCCCTAGGGTAATTGTGAGAATGTGTGTGTATGTGTGTGTATATATATATATATATATATATATATATATATATATATGTGAGAATATATATATGAATGTATATATACAGAGAGAGAGAGAGAGAGGCATAATATATATCATGAGGCACAATGCCAGGCACACAGAAGGCACTCGATAAATATTAGTTCCTAGCCCAATGCAGTGGTTCATACCTGTAATCCTAGTTACTCAGGATGCTGAGGCAAGAGGATCACGAGTTCAAGGCCAGCCTGGGCAATGTAGTGACACCCTGTCCCAAAATTAAAAGGGCTGGGGATGTAGCTCAGTAGTAGAGCACTTGCCAAATACATGTAAGGCCCTGGGTTCAATTCCCAGGACTGCAAAATAAATAAATAAATAAATAAATAAATAAATGTGAATTCTCTTCCCTTCCTCTTCTTCTCACGGAAGGGAGATGAGAGGTAATATAGTCCAATACTTCACAAAATGCAGGGATTCCTTCTCGAACCTGCCTGCTCTGGTCATTCAGCACCTGCTTGGTCACCCCCAGATGTGATAACCTCTCTACTTTAGGGAAATCCATCCCTTTGTGGCCCACTCTCATCGGTAGGAAGTTATACTGAGTTGGAACCTATACCCCTGACATTCCATGCTACTTCCCTCCAGAGTCACAAAGAATAAAACTTCCTTTGGTTTCAAAACTTTTGATTCAGGACATCTGTAGGCTTATCAACCTGGTGAGTGAGCTCCTATAGGAGCAGATCTTGACCTTCTTGGTACCTCTGTTGTGTTTATTAGTGACTTCAGACAGACTCACTCTTCTCTCACTAAGCACAGTTTGTGAATAGAGCTCTCCTGAAGTTGAGGCTAGAGAGATGGACAGAAACTGGGTTATGGCTCAGGTAGGCCAGTCTAGGAGGCCTAGGACTTTTCTCTAGGTGGTAAGAAGACTTTGACTAGTTTTACAACAGAGAGTGAAATGGTCAGGTTTGTATTTTATAAAGATCACACTGGCCGGGCGTGGTGGCGCACGCTTGTAATCCCAGTACTTTGGGAGGTGGAGACCGGAGGATCCGGGTTCGCGGCCAGCCTCAGCTCTCTCGCTCTCTCTCTCCCTGTGTGTGTGTCTCTCTCTCTCTCCTTAGTGAGGCCCTCCGCAACTTAGTGAGACCCGGTTTCAAAATAAAGTATAAAAAATAGGGCCAGGGGCGTAGCGCGGAGGTAGAACACCCCTGGGTTCAATCCCCGGTACCGCAAAAAAAAAAAAAGATCACACTGATAAAGAGTTTGAAGAATACATTGACTGTGGTGAGTCTGGACTCAAGGAGACCACCGAGAAGATTATAGAGAAGATGAATAAACAGGAGAGAGTAAAGGACGCAGAAAAACGGGATTTGGCCATCAGGTACACATGAGGATGAAGGACAGGAAGGTGTGTGGGACAACACCCAAGGCCCCGGCAGCTGGATGCATGAATCCATTACTGAGTAGCTGGGTGCACTACTGAGCAGGTAATACTAGATGAAGTATTCCTAGGATACAGTGGGTCCAGTTTGGGGCATCTTAGGTTTTAAGTACTTCTGGGACTCTATGCAAACAAAAACACAGGACTAAATTCTCAGGAGCAAGATCTGAACTATAGACACGGATGTGGGTATCAATGACTGGCAGATTGTAGTCAAAATTATAGGAGTGGGCAGAAACACTCAGGGTGAGAGAGAAGAGGACAGGACAAAAGGTTAAAGACAGCAATATCTGAGGGGCCAATGACACAAAAGGGACCCACCGAGGATCTGCTATCGGAGATGGAGGGGGACACAGGAGACAGGAGACAGGAGTAGCACAGAAGCTGAAGGAGAAACCCAAGAAAAGAGGCGTGGCCAAGAGCCGCCAGTGCCACAGGGTGACGGCCACTGAACGTGGTGATCAGAGGGGATCCTGGTGGAAAGGGGTCTGTAGGACGATGGTGGTGAAAAACAGGTGACTGCACTCATGCGAGAAAGAAGTGGGGGAAAAAAAAGTGGGGTAATAAAAGCACACAATCTCCAGAGAGCTTTGGAGGAATGAAGAGAAAGGTAGCTAGATAGAATGGGTCAAAGAAGCATAGATAGATATAGATATAGATATAGATATAGATATAGATATATAGATATAGATATATAGATATAGATATAGATATAGATAGATAGGTATACAGATATAAATATAATTTTTTTGGTACTAGGGATTGAACCCAGGGGCATTCTACCTCTGAGCTACACCCCCAGCCCTATTTTATTTCTTATTTTGAAACAGGGTCTTGCTAAATTGCTGAAGCTGGTCTTGAACTTGTGATGTTCCTTTCTCAACCTTTCGAGTACTAGGATTACAGGTGTGCACCATCATGCCCAGCTAAGGAAGCATATTTTTTTTCCTATGAGTTTTGATTAGTTGGAAGCATACTTTTTAACATCAGAGAAAAATGAATGTGCTTCGTGTGCTTTACTGAAGGAAGGCAGCCAGTGGCCATGGTGCCAGTGTTGCTTTGCAGGAACCCATGTACTTGCTCATGGCTGAAACTCTGTGACTAACTGATATGTGTCAGTCACAGCCACGTCGAGAATAACGAGACGTTTTGGGGCAATGGAGGACAGTCAGAGAACTTGGCATGATGCCCAAACCATGCTGATTTTTTAGTAAAATGAAGACTTAACTTTCAAGCCTCCAAACTCAGGCTCTCTGTGCCCCCAAGAAATGTAGTCACACCTCCTCAAGAACACTCACACCTGGGGAAGGGGACAGGAAGATGACTTCCACGTTAGGTGACAGACATCTGCCCCACTTCTTTACCACAGCCATGCCATAAAGGTAAAAGCAAGGCCAGGGTAGCAGCTTCTGTCCCAGGTACTCAGCCGTCACCCTCTTCTCATTTATTCTCCTGATCCATCCTCTTCTCTCCTCCACCAGCAAACTTCTCCCTGGATCCAGTATTGGGCTCCTACCCTCCTCAATTGTTTTAACCCATTCCTACTCCATTATTTCACCTCCCCACTGCTACTTCTGCTGTATGCCTTCATCTAAAAAAAAATGTCCTTAAGTTCAGCAACCAACCCAACTCCAGATAAAAGACAGACTCTGGCCTGCCACCTCCATAGAGCACTGCACCAGCGAGACCAAGCCCAGCCCCACAGGAGAGCTCCAGGCTGTCTATATCCTTAGCTACACCTCCTTCATCCTCAGATCCTCCACAGCTCAGCACAATGCCTGCACATAATAGTTCCTTGAAAAGTACTTACTGAGTTGAAATGCACTTAGAGGCCCTCTCCTTTACTGTAGAGCATTTTTATCCAGTTCTCCAGGACAGAAGAGATTCTCACAGTCCTGAGATTCCCACAACACCATCTCATGAGAAGGCCATAATTAAACCTGCGGTGGAGCAGACCCCCCTCTCCCAACCATGTGGCTCTCCAACAGATAAATTCTCATGAAGGTGCCTGAGGCCACCTGGCTAGTAAATGGTAGAGCAGGATTCACGCCCAGCCCCTCTAGCCCCAAAGCCTGTGCTCATTGAGACTCATAGATTGTGCTCACTCACTTACACAAATAAATGGTGTGAGGAAGAGAGTTTCCTGCCCCAAAGGTCTCCTCTGCTTGGCAAGCATTTTGCCCTGTCCCTGAACAAGCTTTTGGAACTGTGGTCAGTAAAAGACCCCACTGAGCTGGGCATGATGGCACACACCCTGTAATCCCAGTATTTAGGAGGCTGAGACAGGAGGATTGCAGGTTCACAGCCAGCCTCAGCAACCTAGTGAGGCCCTCTGCAACTTAGTGAAACCCTATTTCCAAATAAAAAATTAAAAATAGGGCTGGGGGTGTATCTCAGAGGTAGAAATTCCTGGGTTCAATCCCCAGTACCACACCAAAAAAAACTAAAATGAGTGCTTCCTTCAATTTTATGCCCAGTCACCTCATCTTACTCTCAACCTTGGCTTTTCTTAAGGATTGACTTGATATCCTAAAAAACACTATTGAAGGATGTGTAAATTTCCTACAAACTTATTTCATACCTCTACCAGTCCTGTACATGAGCCTAGAGAGACTCTGGAATGGCATTTATAGGGAGGATGGGTACTTCTGGGTTGAGTGTTTGAGATGTATCCAGGATTAGGCCTCCTGAGGTCAGGGTGACGAACAGTTTATTCAGGGAGTTATTTTTAGAGACCAAGGAGAGCTAAAGAGCAAGGATGGGAAGCCAACATAAAGATGCTGTCCAGTCGAGCATCACCATGGGCAACACCATGGTCCACTGCGCCTGAGGAATACACAGTTTCTCAAAATCATCCCCCTCCCGAGGACCAACATGGAGGACTATTAATTTGATGGCTTCCATCCCATTGATTGAGGGTTGCCAAGGTTATACGTGTGTGAGTGACAAGCAGGATCCCGCTGGAATCCCACGTCGTGGTGTCACAGAAGCCCCAGGGTAAATAACTTGAACCAATGTGCTGTGGATGGAAGGAGGCCAAATCCTGCACTAAACCATTTGCCACAGCTGAGGCTGGCATGAGGGCTGAGACGGGGCACAAAGTGGCCAGTGTAAAGGGGATCTTTTGAGCTTCCTCTTATCATACTTTTTAATTTGCTGACATTTTTTTTTGTGTGTGTGTGTGGTACCGGGGATTGAACCCAGGGCCATTCTACCTCTGCGCTACACCCCCGGCCCTATTTTTTATACTTTATTTTGAAACCGGGTCTCACGAAGTTGCGGAGGGCCTCACTAAGTAGCTGAGGCTGGCCGCAAACCCGGATCCTCCGGTCTCCACCTCCCAAGTACTGGGATTACAAGTGTGCGCCACCACACCCGGCTGCTGACATTTTTATAATAAACATTGTCACATTATAAAGATATAAGAGTCATGAATCATACGTGTGTGTGTGTGTGTGTGTGTGTGTGTGTGTGTGTGTGTTACTAGGGATTAAACCCAGGGGCATTCTACCTCTGAGCCATACCCCCAGCCCTTTTCTATTTTTTGTTTTGAAACAGGGTCTTGCTAAATTGCTAAGGACCTCACTAAATTGCTGAGACTGTCCTTGAACCTGCAATCCTCCTGTCTTGGCCTCCCAAGTACTGGGATTGCAGGCACGTGCCACCACACCCGGCTAGGCATCTTTATTTTAAATATCAATTTGCAATGGAAGAATCCTTTACCAAGAACTCCACAATTCTTGTTGGCCTGATGTCTACATGGTAACTGACCTGCAGGGTCAACCCTGTAGCAAGTTGCAAGATATGGGTCTCTTGTAGGTGGGAAGAATTGTAGACTTCCATGGTATATGGCTTGGATTCTTGGTTCTTTGTATATATGTGCCCTTCCCCATACATACACACACACACACACACACACACACACACACACACACACACACCATTCCCATAGCTTTAAATAACATTTAAATCTGCCAAAAATTTATAAATTTGTATCTCTAACCCAGACCGCACCTCTGAGCATACACAGCTGCCTGTTGCATTTTCATCTGTATATCTCAAAAGCATCTCAAAATTAATATATTCACTACTGAACTCCCGAGTTTCTTCACAACACTGTTCCCCTCCTGATCATCTCCATTGCTATGGGTTCATTTGTGCCCCCAGAAAACTCATATGCTGAAGTCCTAGCCCTCAGGACCTCAAAATATGACTGTGTTTGGAAAAAGGATCTTTAGAGACAAAAGCAAGCTAAAGTGAGGTCTTTAGGGTGGACACTAACCTAATAAGACTAGTGTCCTTATAAGAAGGAGAAATTTGCCGGGCATGGTGGCACATATCTGTGATCCCAGGAGTCAGGAGGCTGAAACAGAAGGATTGCACGTTGGAGGCAAGCCTCAGCAACTTAGTGAGACCCTGTTTCAAAATAAAATAGGGGTGTGGGTGTAGCTCAGAGGTAGAACACCCCCAGGTTCAATCCCCAGTGCCACAAAAAGAAGAGGAAGAAGGAGAAGAAGGAAGAAGGAAGAAGGAAGAAGGAAGAAGGAAGAAGGAAGAAGGAAGAAGGAAGAAGAAGAAGAAGAAGAAGAGGAGGAGGAGGAGGAGGAGGAGGAGGAGGAGGAGGAAATTTGGATGCTGATGCATAAAAAAGAAAATATGGAGACACAAGGAGACGCTGGCCATCTCCAAGGCAAGGAGAGAGGCATGGAGTGGATTCTTCCCTTACAGCCCTCAGAAGGAATCCAAACCTTTCAACACCTTCATCTCAGACTTCTAGTCTCCAGAACTATGAGAAAAGTGATTTCTGCTTTTTAAGCCTCCTAGTCTATGGCACTTTGTTACAACAGCTCTGGCAAACTGCTACACCATATAAACCATTGGTACCAAACCACCATCCTCTAGTAGCTCTAAGCCAGAAAACTGGGAGTCAGTCCTGAGATAACTGATTCATCCCCAGTTCTAAGCCATAGCCAAGTATGAGTGTCAACCTACAGAATACATCTCAGTCTGTTCTTCCCTATCTCCACTGCTACCACGTGGCCAGGTCTACTGACTAGAACCATAGCTGCCCTCGGATAACTAGGCATGTCCTCGCTAGTCCCCCCTAGCATCGTGGGTTCAGACATGCTAGTGGAGCTTTGTCACTGCCTCACATTGACTAAGCAGGGTAGGAGTGGTTACGAGAAGGTGGTAAAGTGACCAGGGTCACCATTCCTGACAGGTCCTTTCTGTGCCAGCCGCTGAGTTGACCTCTGACTTCTGACCTATTCTGCCTTATTCTGGCTTATTCTCATTCAATTCCTGTTTCAGTCTTTAAATGTGACCTCACAGAGCAGACTTCAGATCCAGCCCCTTGATGGTCTGTGTACCCAGCTTGGATCTTCCTTGCCTGTCTGTCCACCTGGCCATTCCCTACTGCCCTCATCCTGTTCAGACCCTCAACTCCTGAAGGTGGCCAGCTCCCCTGCGGCCAGCCCTCAATTCTGCCCCTACCACCAGATATCTCCCAGGGGTCCTGGGCCTGAGCCTCCCCCTCAGGATACTCCTGCGGTACAGCTCCCAGTCTATGCAAGGCACACCCTGGACTGCAACATAGTACGTAAGTGCCTGGCCCACTTACCTCTCTCATCTTGTCTTGTTTGTTGTTGTTGTTGTTTTATTGTTGTTGTTTTTTGTTTGCAGTGTTGGGGGTTGAACCCAGGAGCATTCTACCTCTGAGCTACACTCCCAGCCCAATTTCATTTTTTATTTTGAAACAAGGTCTCACTAAGTTGCTGAGAGTCTTGCAAAGTTGCTCAAGCTGAGCTCGAACGTGCAATCCTCCATCTCAGCTCCCAAGTATGGAGATTATAAGCTGTCTTATCTTTTATATCCCCATCCTCTCCTGAACATTCTAGCAATCTACTTGGCTCCCAAATAGGTGACCCCATTGCACACGTCCATGTTTTGTTCTTGCAGTTCCCTCTGCCACCCATGCCTTTCCCTACTTTTACCCCTGGCTTGTTCTCTGAGGCCAGAGAGTCGCCTTCCTCCAGAACCCACCTGTCACCCCTACCAGCCCTGGACACCCCCTCCTCCTCACCCTGTGTTGCCCTCTCTCCCTGCACTTTACCCATCATTTATTTTTCCATCTTCATCACTAAACTGTGAGCTCTTTGAGGGCAGAGAGACCTTTTATTGACATCTGTATCCTTAGCCCTTGCATAATTGCTCACACACAGCAGATCTCCAACAAATGTCTGCTAAGCCAGACTAGCCAGATGCCCAGACCCGCTGCACCCTGGGCCCCGGGCAGCAGCCCACAGCAGAGTGATGAATTTCACCCTCTCCACATCGGGAGATCTGGCTGCTGCCTTTCCTGAACCAAGTCACATGGGCGAAGGTCTAAATGAAGCACACAGGTACCAGAGCCTGGATAGGCTTTTTAAAGTTTCTCAGGAAAAGGAAATTGTGAAATGCCCCACTGGGACCATGAAGCAATCTCTCTTCGTCCAGGCTTGCGCCCAAAGCCAGCTGCTTGGGCCAGGAGATAACAGGGCCCCACGCTGAGCTGCCACCAGCAGACTCGGAAAAGTAACAAATTGACAACATTCAGGAAGAAGATTCCTCATTTCCAGTGGTATCGTCTATACCCTGTGGCATAAAACACCTCCTGCCTTATTAACGTCTTTTACATTTTTTAGCACCGAGTCCAAGGTGAAAGGGAGGAGGGGGAGAGGCGGCGTCTGCACCAGAGTCCTTTAGGAACCAGGAAAACGGCATGGCAGAGATGAATTGTAGACCCAGAAATAGCATTTTGGGGATGAAATGTATAATGTTCACTCTTTTTCAAAAAAAATGTTTAATACAGCCCAAATGACATCATATCAGGTCAGACAGAGCAGGAAGAGAGAAGAAAAATACTGAGGGAGAGAAGAAATTAATACAGACAGGAGCCTCCTAAAATGGATTCCATACAGCACATACTGGAGACCAGAAAGAAAAAAATCTTCATAAAAAAAGTATCTCCTAGCCAGGCGGGCGTGGTGGCGCATGCCTGTAATCCCAATACTTAGGAGGCTGAGACAGGAGGATCACAGGTTTGTGGCCAGTCTCAGCAACTTAGTGAGTCCCTCAGCAACTTAGAGAAAACCTGTTTCAAAATAAAAATAAAATCAGAAGCTGGGCGTGGTGGTGCACACTTGTAATCACAGTATTTGGGAGGCAGAGACCAGAGGATCCAGGTTCACGGCCAGCCTCAGCTACTTAGTGAGGCCCTCTGCAACTTCATGAGACCTGGTTTCAAAATAAAGGATAAAAAATAGGGCCTGGGGTGTAGCTCGGAGGTAGAATGCTCCTGGTTTCAAACCCTGGTACTGCAAAAAAATAAATAAATAAACAAATAAAAATAAAATCAGGCTGGGGATGTAGCTTGGAGGTAGAATGTCCCTGAGTTTGATCCCCAGTACCAAAAAAAAGCATTTCCTCCTACCAGGGTTAAATACCAGCTGGGCTTATTTAGGCTTTTGAACTATCCACTGCACTTCAAATACTAATATCAAATTTGGGGGGGGAAATAACAGTTAGTGAATCTAGTTAGGCTCTCTTCCAGGTGTAATCGTGAAGCGGGGGAATGTAATAATTATATTATTATATTCATTAAGTCCAGTATAATTCACACTCATAAAAACCTGGCAAGTACCCTAAAAAGCCTCCTCTTGCCCAGGTCTGCTGGTCCCCATCCACCCCACTTCCTGAAAACACAAGCAGTTCAATGTGTCATTAAATGATAGAATTCTAGAGATTAACATGTACCCATTAGTGTCCTCATAGTTGCAAGTAACTGAAGCCCACTCAGTCTAGCCTAAGTAGAGAAAGGTGTATACATTTATTTATTTCAAGGCCACTACACTGTTTGACAAAACCCTAGAGGGAAAAAAATCAGCCTTTCTCAAAGAATTAAAAAGTGGAACTAGAAAGTCGTCGTGATTTGTGTTCTATCTTTCATCTCTGCACATCTGCTTCACTGTCCCATCTCTGAAGACTGGCATTTCCTGATCTCCAGCCTGCAGCACAGGGTGCATAGCCCACAGTTCCTGAGTACCATGTTGCCGCCACACAAAGAAACTGAATAACTAGCTTACCCTCAAGTTCAATTCCTAAGTCCTTGGGGAAGAATTGACTGACTCTCCCAGCCTGCAGAAGGTTGTCATCTCCATCTCAACCAGATGTGTCTACGAGATACATCCTGCTGTATAAACTGGGTTACTCCTGGCTCCCCTAGAGCCTCCAGGAACAGCTCCCAGGGTAGCAGGTGCCTGCGTGCTGTCCAAGGTCCTGAACCAGAGCCGACCAGTGAGGCGCTGTCCAGGGTCCTTGAAGTAGAGCCTCCCGGTGAGCCGCTGTCCACGGTCCTGAACCAGTGCTGACCAGTGCACCGCTGTGCCTCTCCTAGCCCTAGCCAAGTGCTGAGTCCTGTCCAGCCTCTCCCAGGAAATCTGAACCAAGTGAGGAAGGAGAAGATGTGGAAAGAAAGGAATACAAGGGAGATAGATAGATAGATAGATAGATAGACAGACAGACAGATAGATGATAGATAAGACATCAAGAAATTAACAAAGAATTATTTTAAATACTCATTTATCAAGAAGGAAACCACCACCCTGGTGGAAATTGTAGACAGCTAAAGACAGGAGATGAGAAAGACGATGATGACCATACTGACTCACAGAACACGAGAATGGCAGAGATGACATAACTGAAGTGTTCTCATCCCCCAAGTTATACCAAAGCACTTATAATTTCCTTTATTTTCCTTTTTCTATCTTGATGGAAAAATTACTGGGTTTTATAATTCCGTGTAACTAATAAATACTGATGTGTATAGTGTTGCTCTTTTTTCTTTTGTCTCAAAATTTTTATTTCATTGACAAAATTATGTATATTTATGGTGTACAACATAATGTTTAAAATACATATACATTGTGGAATGGCTAAATTAAGTTAGTTGCTGGGTGTGGCGGTGTATACCTATAATCCCAGTACTTGGGAGGCTGAGACAGGAGGATCTCAGGTTTGAGGCCAGCCTCAGAAACTTAGTGAGACTTGCAGCAACCTAGTGATACCCTGTTTCAAAAAAATAAAAATAAAAAAGGGCTGGAGGTGTACCTTGAAGGTAGAATGCCCCTGGGTTCAATCTCCAGTACCACAAAAAATAAATACATAAGTTTAATTGGCATATGCTTTGCCTCCTATACTTGACGTTTTTGTAGTGAGAACATTTAAAATCTACTCTCTGAGTAAATTCCAATAATAAAATACATTATTGTTAACTATAGTCACAAAGATGTGCAATAGATGTCTTGAACTTATTCCTCCTGTCTAACTGAAATTTTCTCCCCTTTGACCAGTATCTCCACACACTCCTTTCCTCCAGCCCCTGATAGCCTTCATTCCACTCTCTGTTTCCATGAGCCTAACTTTTCTAGATTCTACATATAAGTGAGGTCATGCAGTATTTGTCTTTCTGTTGCACTACACATAATGATTCAGTCACACATCTATTTAATTTTTATTAAGTTTAACAATGTGAAGTTGCAACTTTCATAGGCTAAGACTGCCAAATATTGGCAAATTTAAAAATAATATTTTTCAAAGTAAAAAATGTACATATTCTTAAATACATCTATAGACTTAAAATAAGGGCACTATTCCCTGGGGCCATCCCTTCTGTATCCCTGAATCCCACTCCCAGAGGGAAACATTTTCATTTTTAAATTGTTTCTGTTTATTGCTTATTTCTAAATAATATTAACACATTATTATTTCTTGAGTTTTCTGGAGATTTTTGTTGTTGTTGTCTATTTTGTTTTGTTTGTGTTTGTTTTGGTTTTGGTGCTGGGGATGGAACCCAGGGGCATTCCACCTCCGAGCTACACCCTCAGCCCTATTTTATTTTCTATTTTGAAACAGAGTCTCACTAAGATGCTGACGCTGGCCTCAAACCTGCGATCCTCCTGTCTCAGTCTCCCAAGTACTGGAATTACAGACATGCGCCACCACACCCTGCTAAGTTTTCTGCTTTATACTTCATACGTCAACTTCTTCCTGTGGAAGACATGGACCATCTCAGCTCCATCAAACATATTGGGTAATGTGCCAGTTCCAGTTGTTTCCATGGAGACATTCCTACTGGAGCCTTTTGTCCTGCTCAAGTCTCAAGTGGTGCTTTCTAGACCTGTTGAGTAGTTTCAATCCTGGAACTTCTTTTTCCATTATCCTAGGAATTCTTTTTGCCCCTCTCCTGTGTTGCTTCTCCTTGCATTCACTTGAATTTCTTTTCTTTCTGGGTTTGCCATCTCGCTTGTGGAACACACACCTTGTAGCTTTTTCTGAACATTATGCAAAATAGACACCTTGTTAAGAACCCCTATGTCTTCACAGGTCACTCTACCTTCACACTTGATTGATGCTGAGATGTTGAGGTGACGTTGAAATAAATTTTTCCTAGAATTGTGAAGGCATTACTCATTGTCCTCCAGCTTCCAGGGTTTCTGTGGGCAGGTTCTGTGACATTCTGATTTCTGGTAAGTTCTATGTAACCTACTTATTCTCCTTAGCAGCTTCAGGACTCTTCCATGGTGTTCTGAAATTACATGAATATGTAATTTCAATCCCTGTTAATCCATTGTGCTGAGCGTGTGGGGTGTGTGTGTGTGTGTGTGTGTGTGTGTGTGTGTTACTGAGAATTGAACCTAGGGACATTCTACCTCTGAGGTACATCCCTAACCCTTCGATTGATTGATTGATTGATTGATTGATTTACTTATTTATTTATTTATTTTAATTTTGAAACAGGGTCTCACTAAGTTGCAGAGGGCCTCACTAAGTTGCTGAGGCTGGGTGTGAACCTGCGATCCTCCTGTCTCAGCCTCCCAAGTACTGGGATGACAAGTGTGCACACCATACCTAGTCATGTTGAGCCTTTAAATCCAAAGATTTCTGTCCTGTAGTTCTGAAATTTTCTCTTGTATTATTTCTGTGATTTTTGTCTCTCCTTAGTGGTCTCTCTTCGGGGCTCCTAACAGTCAAATGTTGACATCTTGAACTGATTCTTCAGTTTTATCTTTTCTTCCCTCTTTCCCATCTCTTTGGATTTTTGTTCTATTTCTTAGAGCTTATCTTCCACATCATCTTCCTTGATGTTATCTCCCAACTCATTTATTGAGTATATAATTTTTATCATATTCTAAATTCCCAGAAGCACTTCTGTGTTATATCACCTCTTGTCTCTCTGAAGATATCATATATAATATTATCTCTCTGCAGATATTTAATTGTGTGGAGTTATTTTGTTTTGTTTTGAGGTTTTTTCTTATACCTTTCTCATTTGTGTTTTTTTGTCCCCATTGCTTGTTCTGGTTACTATATTTCCTCTTGGAGACTCTTTTGAATGTCTGATGATCTTTGGTTTTCCATCTAAAAGTGAAGTCTAAATGTTTTATGTGCCAGGCATGGTGGCACACACTTATAATCCCAGTACTTGGGAGGCTGAGACCAGAGGATTGCAGGTTCGCGGCCAGCCTCAGCTACTTAGTGAGGCCCTCCACAACTTAGTGAGACCCTGTTTCAAAATAAAGAATTAAAAATAGGGCTGGGGGTATAGTTTGGAGGTAGAATGCCCCTGGGTTCAATCCCCAGTACCAAAAAAATAGATTTAAATGTTTTAAGTTCCTGGGTGGGACTGGTTGGGGGGTGGACTTCACAGCACATCATGTGGTGACGTAGGCACTTTGTGTGGGGGCTTTAAATATCAGTGTCTGAAGGTCTGCCTCTCTCATATTCTTTGACCTTGAGTATTTGTACCTCTTTCATTCCTTCTGTCATTTCAGTGAAATTTGAGTAGGAAAGTGTATGGATTTAATACAACACATTGAGCTGAAAGTCCTCTATTATATTTATGACCATTCATGTCTTGTGTCTGGAATATTGGGGGCTCATGTGCTTTCCATGGCCCCATCACACTGTGTTTATGCCTGGTGGTGAAGCAGCCCTTGGAAGTCAAGAATGTCCCCTTATCTTTTCCTCCTTTGTCTCTGCAGCCCTGTCTGTGCAGACCCTACCTGGGGGATCTTATTGGCTTCTCTGATTCCTTGAGTGCACGCCACAGTCAGCATCATTGAGAATTCGCTCACCACCTCTCCTCCCTGCTTTGGCTAAAGGAAGAGACCTGTTTGCCAGAACCTGCCTGCTACCTGCATACTCCACATGGTTCTCACCACCTCGTCCAGCAGAGCCCGTCTTCCAGTGATGACTCTTGTCTCTGCTGCACCTCAAGACCAACAATTTCAATGTGACTTTGGAGCCTGTCATTACTTATAAGGCCCTCCCTTGCACCTGTCCAGAACCAATGACCTCCTCTGGGGAGTAGCATGATTTGGTGAGGCCTGAGGGGAGGGGCATAGCATATGCTTTCAGACACCTCTAGATTTTGCCCAGTTAGTGTCAAGGACACTAACTTGACCTTGACATCTCTGAGACTTAATTTTTTTCATGTGTGAAGTGGGGATAACATTGGTATAGTGAATAATTTCACTATAGCAACCTAATTGCATTCATTGATGTGCTGCTATATAGCCCACTGTCCTACCCAGGCTTTGCAACTAAATTAAAGGGGAAGATATCCATTGATGTAGTAACAATTACCTTTGGGAACAAAGGTGCTTTGTTCTTTATATTTTAAGGTCAAAGGACACTTTATAGGGATGAGACAGAAAAACTTTGAAATGGAGATGCCAATGGAGAGAGCAGGTTGGTCCTTACACACCACAGCAAATGGAAGAGTTTGACACTGAGAAGAAGGAAGATTTTCCAGAGAAAAAAGAAGTAGACACTTTGTAGGAGTCTAACTCCCTGCCCTTCATTCCTGGGCCAAGCCTGGGCTGAATGGAGAGGATCTGAGATGGAGGAGTCTGGTACCTGCCCATCCTGGAGCTCCAAGCATCAGCCAGCAGCCTCACTGAGCTGACATTGAGAGGTCATGGGCCTGGGTGCAGGGCCCCAGGGGTTCTCATGGGCCTGAATGGACAGCAGAAGGCCACCAAGAATGAGCACCGGGAGCCAGCCTGCAGACAACCATAGCACAAGGCAAGTCGACCCAAGAGCTGAGGCTGGGGACAACAGCCTGTCCCAATAGGAGGAAACTTTGCAACTGAACTCGGGATATCAGCAGCAACACCTGGGCAGAAGTGGTGCCAAGTCAACAGAGGAAGGTACCCTGCTCCCAGGACGGGCAGCATGCCAGACTAAGATGGGGAAGGAGACCAAGAGGAGCTTCTGCAGCAAACACTGCATCTGTGTAGTGACCACAGGCCAGACGCCCACCACTCTGAGGCCACCAGGTTCTGAAGACTCCTAGAACAAAATGCATGAGTATGGGGAATGAAAGGCAGCCTTAAAATGGTCCCATGTTGGACCAGGAATGACAGGAAAATTAACATGTTGGATTAAAGACTTGAAATATTGATAAATTGTGTTTTTCTTCTGGCAGCAGAAATGGGGATTTGCAAAGTAAGTTCAATGTTTGAGAAATTTTCAGTTTTGTTTCTTCTCATTTGAGTCTTGTGCGCTATTGTACTACAAAAGTCATGGTCATTATACTTGCTTCATATGACTCTTATTATGACTAAATGAGAGTCTACAAAGTCCTTGGGTGTGGCATGTGGTAAAAACTCACAAAGGTTAGTAACCCTCTGCCTTTGCCTCCTCCTTCCAGAGTTAGTACCTGTGGTCCAAAGCAAGCGATCATGCAGGTAGACAGACACTCCCAAGATGGGGTAAGTGCTTCATCCATGGCTCACCTGAACACAGAGGGCTCCTAGACACTGGCACACACACAGCCCCCCCCATGTCTCTCCTCTGTAGTCAGGAAGATCCAATTTTTCACTCTGGGCCCTGTGGCTTCATGTCGTCCCTTCGTCAACGACATCCTGAGTTCTCAGTTGACCCAAAACATTTAGCAGCAATGAATCACCCTCTCTCTTTCTTTTTCCCATATCAACGGGAACCCCTGGTAGCTCTGCTATAAATGCTAAATAGCGCCATTTCCTCGGGCACTGAATGTTCAATTCAGTCTGCTTTAAAGAGAGATGATATGAAAGGCCCCAACAAGGAGAAGGGATCTTTATATCAACTACAGAAGATGAACTCAAAACCTCTGTGGCCGAAATGAGGCGCTCCTCTCAAGAAACCCCTTTACCATCAGAGAACCCTAATTTTATGCCCACGAAATTGGCTGCTTGCCTCATTTTATAGGCCTTCGGCTGGCTCTGCAACTAGATGGATCAATTTCTTCCATTTAGGAAAAGATGAGCCACTAGGCAACAGCAGATGAGATTTGCAGGAGAGAGTTAAAGGAGTTTTACAGCCTATTTGTGTTGTTCATACCAGCCAATGACAGCAGGGCCTCCATAAATACTTATTAAAAATAATATTGTTTGAGTATGTCAAAAGTGAAGAAAATCTTTCTGCAAGGCTATGCATAATGTAGCTCTCCCCTGCACAGAGCCTGGGACCAGGGACATGATGGGTTGGAATGCTGTTGTCATGGAAAGAACACTGCAGAGAATGAATAAAATGTCTAAATGGCATCTTGGAATAACACTCCTGGGGGTGAATAGGTCTGGGTTTAGGAATCTGACTGTTCGTTCACACCCCATCTATAACTTACCAGAGGCACCCACATACAAAATGTTACCATCTAATAGCATCACACGGATTTGGTAAAGTCTCAAGTCAAACTAGGATTTGACCAAAACACAGCCATGAGTCTGCAGTCCATGTCTGCTATTACACTTTTTAAAGGGCATGGGGGAGTACTAAAGATTGAACCCAGGGACATTCTACCTCCAAGCTACACCCCCAGTCCTTTTTTATTTACTTATTTATTTATTTTTTTGCGGTACGGAGGATTGAACCCAGGCTCGTTCTACCTCCACGCTACACCCCCGGCCCTATTTTTTATACTTTATTTTGAAACCGGGTCTCACGAAGTTGCGAAGGGCCTCACTAAGTAGAGAGAGAGAGAGACAGAGAGAGAGACAGAGAGAGACAGAGAGAGAGAGAGCTGAGGCTGGCCGCGAACCCGGATCCTCTGGTCTCCACCTCCCAAAGTACTGGGATTACAAGCGTGCGCCACCACGCCCAGCCCCCTTTTTTATTTTTATATATTAAAAAGGGTCTCTCTAAGTTGCTGAGGATCTTGTTAAGTTGCTGAGGCTGACCTCGAACCTGCAATCCTCCTGTCTCAACCTCCCCACTACTAGGATTACAGGTGTGCACCACCACGCCCAGCTAGCTATTACACATTTAACCTGCATCGAAGGTGTTGGATCTCTTGGTCAGCTCCAGAACTACAAAGAAGACTTGTCAGAATTGAATGCTGCCTACAATCACTGTTAGAGGGGCCCCTCACACTCATGCCAACTTCAAGAACCCCTCAGAGAAGCAGTAACTATAGTAATGATATATACGCATGTGGTACTTTATTACAATTAGTCCTCGCACTGTAAGAATAGGTATCATTATCCCCATTTTAGAGGGGAGGAGACTGAGACTCAGAGAAGAAATGACTTGCCCAAGATCACAAAACTAGTAAGTGTGGCACATGCCCACTTTCGTTTCCAGCAGATCCTTGGTACCATCCCAAGGCACAGGGATGCTATTACCCAGCCATTCACTTTTGCCCTTTTCCCACTCCTCAGCCAGCAGCCGGGGCAGTCTGGGCTTACAGCATTGGAAAAGAAGTGAAAAAATAAAGAAAAAAAGTGCATTTCAAGTTTCTGACTTGTGGAACTTCTAACAGAGAAAATACCTTCAGATCTCAAAATTCTAGTTTCTGAGTGCAAAAAAAGTAACATTCTATAAACAGCAGAATTTACATAATTGACATCTACAATCAGTTGGTTTTAAGTAAAAGATTTCCGTTGACAATGTGGTTGGGACTTATTAATCAGTTGAAAGGCTTTAAAAGTAAAAAAGGAGGTTTCATGAAAAAGAAGAAATTCTTCCTCAAGACTACAACATGAACTCCTGCCCGTGTCTGCAGCCTGCCCTGCAGATTTGACTTTCCAGCCTCCACAATCACCTCAGTCAATTTCTTGAAATAAATCTATTTGTATATTTTGTACATATAAATTTGCATGTATATACACACGTCTCCAGTAGGATATATATTTATTTTATATAATAAATATAGTTTATAGATCATATATGTTTATTATGTTTATAGATTGACATTTAGACATTAATAATTTACTGGAGATTTATTTATCCACTATCCTATCATAGGATATCCAATATCCTAGTGTTACTGTTGAAAAGCCAATACTATTCATTTCCTGACCTTCACTACATAACCTGGTTTTTGTCTCTGAAGTCTTTTAAAATTGTTCTTCATCACCAGTGTTCTGAAATTTCACGATGTGTTTTACAGTCAGTTGACTTTCCCTCGTGTTTCCCTCAGTGGAACCTCTCAATTTGGATACTTGAGAGTTTTTAATTCTGAAAATTTCTCAAGTTGTTTCTTAATGATACATGCTTCTTTTTATCTCTATTCACTCTTTATTTGACTTTTATTATTTGGATATTGGACCTCCTATACTCATCCTATAACTCTCTTATATTGTTCTTCCTATTTTCTATCACTAGACTTTCCTTCTACCTTTTGAGAGATTTTATTAAGATTTTCTTCGAGAGATTAAAGATGGCAGGATAGAGGGAAACAGTGTGCGTGAGGTGCTCCCAGACTCAGAACTCAACCAGCGGGAAGACTGCTTCTTGACAAGGAAAGAAAAGCAGCCAAAACTCCACAAAACAATGACAGTCGAAATGCAGCGGAACAGGAGGCAGCAGAGAGAGCGGAGGACTGTAAAGAGCTCCACGCACCTCACCTGGTGAGCGGAGAGCAGAGGTGGTGGCGCCATCTTGGAGGCTACACCGGCACCGCAGCTCCCAGAGACCTCCAGCAAAGGAGCAGCAGATCCCTGTGAGGCCAGCAACTACAGACCATCATCAGAAACAGTCAACTCCGGACCATGATGAAGCTCAAGTCAGACCAGACCCGCACCTACAACAGAGAGGGCTACAAGAAGCGGGCCGCGGATTAAAGATGGCAGGATAGAGGGAGACAGCATGCTTCAGGTGCTCTGAGATTCGGAACTCGAACAGTGGGAAGACTGCTTCCTGACAAGGAAAGAAAAGCAGCCAAAACTCAACAAAACAATGACAGTCGAAATGCAGCGGAATAGGAGGCAGCAGAGAGAGCGGAGGACCGTAAAGAGCTCCACGCATCTCATCTGGTGAGCTGAGAGTGGTGGCGGTGGCGCCATCTTGGAGACCACGCTAACACCACGGCTCCCAGAGACCTCCAGCAAAGAAGCAGCAGATCCCTGTGAGGCCAGCAACTATAGACCATCACCAAAAACAGTCAACTATGGGCCATGATGAAGCTCAAGTCGGAACAGACCCACACCTACGATGGAGACAGCTACAAGAAGCAGACCACGTGCGCTGCTTCCACAGCAAGAGTGAGGAGGAGAGACAAAGATGATGTAGCCCTGCCCAGGAGCACTCCAGCACTGAGGACACGGGTGGGTGAGCCACAGCCCTGCCCCAAAGCACCCCCATTGCTAAGGACATGGATAGGTTAGCCACGACCCTGCCCCGGAGCACCCCAGCGCTGAAGACGCGGGCGGGTGAGCCACGGCCCCCCTGGAGGACATGGGTGGGTAATGGAGATGAGTAGGGAAGGCGACATAACTGAGGAAGATGGGGGGGAGAAGAGGGAAGCTCCCTAATGCACAGGACGTACATACACAAATCAAAGCCAACTACTATGCTGAGCATGAGAAGAGGGAGGGGGGAGGGAATGGGAGTGGGAATTGGGGGAGGGCTAATTGACTGATGTGTACATGTATACTTCTACCATCCTGAAACCCATCAAGATGTATGATTACAATGCACCAATAAAAAGAAAGATTTTCTTCTAATACTTTTACTGAGTTTTTCATTTTATCTCTCATATTTTTAATGTCCAATAGCTCTTTGTTTAATAGCACTTTTTTGTTTCAGAGATAAAATAACTGCTTTAACTCCCTGAGAATATTATTAATAGCTATTCTTCATACCTTTTCCTACTTCAGACTATTTATTCCAAAATGCTTGCATCTGTTTGATTGGGTCTTTCTCTCTTATATGTAAGAAAATGTCTTTATAAAATAGAGATCCTAGACTATCTAATCCTAAGAGTATGGCTCTAAAAAGGTTCCTGGAACCCCCAAGTGTGTGGTTAGAATTCAGCTGTCACGTTCACGGTGAGGTGATTTGGCTGGGTTGTCAGGGGACCCCTGGTGCCAATGTCAAAAATCTTTCCTTTTATCCTGAGCAGACTTCTCAGAGCAGCTTCTTCCTGTTTCCTACCTGGGCAGTGAGGACTCTGGGGTACAGTTGAGTTGGTTCTTGGGTTTCCCCATCGCCATGTTAGGATTCAGCTTTCTCAAGTCTGCCAAAGTCTTTGTCACCTGCCCATCTGCTTCCCAAGCTCTGACGGTTGGTTGAATTGGTAGACTCTCTCTTTGTCTTTGTTGAATTTATGAGTTTCAAAATGGAATTACAGGAAGAAGGAAGGGCAAATGTGTGTGTTTTCCTTCCATCTATCATCTCTAACTGGGAGTCCTCCAAGCCTTTAGTCTACCTCTGAGCTCCACCCCACGTCCCGTCCTATTTTTTTATTCTTAAAACAGAGTCTTGCTAAATTGCTGAGGGTCTAAGTTACCGCATGCTGGCCTTGACCCTATGATCCTCCTGTCTCAGTCTCCTAAGTACTAAGATCACAGGTAGCACCACCATACCTGGCCTCCAAGTTGTTTAATCCCTTCAATCTACACTGTTCCTGAGAAGCCCTCCCTTCTCTTGCACCTTAGGGAACTATATTGGCTTCCTAGGAGTGCACCAGAAACTAGGTGGCTTAAAATAACAGAAATGTATCCTCTCATAGCTGGAGAGGCTCGATCCAAAGTCAAGGCGTTTACAGAGCCGGTGCATTCTGAAGACCATGGGAAGGATCTGCTCCACACCTCTCTCCTAGTTCCTGGCGGTCTGTTGGGATTGTTGGTTTATAGATGCGTCACTCCGATCCCTGCCTTCATCTTCACAGGGGGTTCTCCCTGTGTCTCTCTGCGCATGTCTGTCTCTGTGTCCAAACTTCCCCTTTGGATAAGGACACCAGTCATATTGGATGAGGGCCCACACTACTGACCTCATTTCAACTTGATTACTTCTCTAAAGACCCTATGTGATGATGCGTAGTTAGAGCTTGTTAGCCAGAGTAACTTGTTAGCTAGAATGACTCCATATTGTTACCCAGAATGACCCCAAACCTGGCCCTAGAACAGGGAAGTTCGCCTTGGAAAAAATCAAACCAGGATGTTGGCAGGGTAATGGGTAACAGCATTGTGTTACTATTATTGTGGCATTGTTATTGCTAACAGCTTATTTTATTGTTGCTTCTGTATGTTCGTTATGCTTGCTTGCTCTACTGCTGAGAAAACTGTTGGGGGATTCCCACCCCTGCTATGGGAACCTGCCATGGGAACCTGCTGTGAGAACCTGTACTTCTCACCCCCTTCTAGCTTGTAGCTTTGTAGTTTTGCTCTATAAAAGGAACCCTAAAAAACGGCAAGCTACTACACTTGGTTTGATACCCAGTGTAGTCCCTGCTGTTGGTAATAAAGACTTTCTATTGGCATTATCTTGGGTCTGAGTGGTCTTCTCTGGTGGACTTACCTCATAACATCTATTTCCAAATAAGGTCCCATTCTGAGGTATGGGGGTTAGGCCTTCGATACACCTTTTGTGAAGTACACAATTCAATCCACAACAAGAACCAACCTACCTTTCCTTCCGCATATTCAAGATGACACAAATAATGAAGTTTTACCACCATTTCATCCTCATCAAAGAAATGTTCAATAAATGTCTAAATAACATTTATGGAGAATATATCCCACGAATTTAAAACTCCCAGATAGTTATGCCTACTCTTTTTCCAGACTCATCAAAGCACAGACCCCATTTCTATGAGGCTGTAAGAGCGGCTATTTTATTGTGCTTTCTGCTTTGTTTGCACTTAGCATCGTGGTGTAGATGCGTTTTACAGCACAAACTTTTCAGTTTTAGTGGTCACAGAGAATTCCCATCCACTACGGTTCACGTAGCCATCCCCGTTCACTGGGCATTCTGATCATTTTCCATCCTCCTCCAGTATGAGCACGCTGCCATAAATATCTCTGTACAAATAACTTTTTTTCCAATTTGGATTATTGCCTTAGGACATATTCCCAAAAGTGGGATTACCAAATCAAAGTGTATGAATGCTTTCATAGTTCTTATTACAGATTGCCAACTTACACTTCCGAAAAAGAGGGACAGCTTACAAGTGGCCACCAATGTATGTGGATATTCTATGTAGAATCTAATACAATGGGTTTTAACCATCTTATCTATTTTTACTAATTTAATGTTGACACGCCACAGCTGTTCAAATCCCTGTTTCTTTCATTCTTATTAGGCTCAAAACTTTTTCAGGTTAGCTTACTATTTATGAAACAATTAAGATACAAAAGACATCCCCAGAGAGCAAATCTATCCACTATGATGATATGGCTACGTTATAATTACACTAATTAAAGATGTTAACTGCATCTCTTTATATTTAAAAAATATCTTCCTATCTTTGATAAATTGTCAATTAGAATTGGGGTCTTAACCATTATTACACAACCAAATTATACAACCCAGAATGATACAACCAAATTGCACAATTCTTTATCTACTTGCGGCTGCAAGCCTTATATGTAGTAGTTAAAATAATTTTGTAATTTCTT
Source organism: Glis glis (assembly GCA_004027185.1). Taxonomy (NCBI): domain Eukaryota; kingdom Metazoa; phylum Chordata; class Mammalia; order Rodentia; family Gliridae; genus Glis; species Glis glis. The sequence continues at coordinate 24,619 of PVJS01006327.1, forward strand.
CCTTTTACTCAGTTCAGGTTTTTTACTCCCAAAAGTCAAAATTCTTTAAAAATCAATTCGATTTACCTTGTTTCTGATGATATCTTCTATTGCCTTAAATATCACAAATACATTTCTCTTGCAAATTAGATGCAAATATTCTATTTCATCCTCTTTTAATTTTTGTGGCTTATTTTATGGTCATTGATAAGGGCAAAGTGGAAGTAAGTTTAATTACCACCTTGGCTTCTAAAACATGTGGCTGAATCCTTCCCTTATAACATTAACTGAATATGAGAACTGAAATCTATCATTTCCTCCAAATAAAAAGTTTAAGCAGACAAATACTTATGAACATTTAGTAAAATAGTGTGTGCGAGTATGTGTGTGTGTGTGTGTGTGTGTGTGTGTGTGTGTGTATAACTGGGGATTGAACCCAAGGGCATTCTACCACCAAGACACACCCCCAGCCCTTTTTACTTTTTGTTTTCAAACAGGGTCTCCCTAGGTTGCTGAGAGTCTCGCTACATTTCTGAGTCTGGCCTTGAACCTGCGATCTTCCCGTCTCAGCCTCCCAAGTACTGGGATTACAGGTTTGTACCACCACACCTGGCTTTAAAATATTCTTTTAAATATGTAAATTTTCAAATTCATATACTGACTCTCAACAAAAGTCCAGAAGCTTGGAGCGTTGCTATTCTTTATCTCAATTCCCTGATGCCTGGGACAAGGACCACTAGGCTGTGAAGCCTTTATCCTCAATTTCCCATTATTTGAGGACTCGGTCTTCCAATGCTCCAATGTTAAGGCCAAAGGCAGATTTAGAAGAGCTAGTTTTTAACCAAATTACCAGACATTTATTAAGGACCACAAGCAATCTTGCTTGAAAGTAGGACACCAGCTGTCAAGTAAACAACCTGTAGCAGAGAAAAATAATATTTTTAAGCTGCTAACAGCTCCTTCCTGTTGCTGCAGGTGACATTTAATTTCTGAGGCTGGGAAGCTGTCATTCGGGTATCCAAGTGGCTTTCGCATCCTAGAGTCTAGCTGGCGTCTGTCCTCGGGCAGGCTTCCCATTGGCCGGCAGGGCCCGCCCTGGCCACCTTTTCAGCCATGCAGATGGAGATAAAGCAATTTCTTCCTCCTCTTTCTGGGAACGGCCCAGAACCAGCCAGTGCTCTGGACAGTATTAAGTATTCTCTTCACTAACAAAAATTTGTTTTATATTTCAGCAGGACTGCCTTTGCAAAATACGAATTTAAATTGTCAAATCCCTGACAATTATTGTTTCTTTAGGGGAGATTTTCCTTTTTTATTTCTGCCCAGTGTTTATTCCCAGTAGGTTGTCAGACCAGACCAGGCCAAGTGAGACAGAAGCCCTGATTACCTTCGTTTTTTGTTTTTTGATTTGCGGTACTGGGGATAGAACCCAGGGGCATTCTACCTCCGAGCTACACCCCAGCCCTATTTTTGATTCTTTATTTTGAAACAGGGTCTCACTAAGTTGCAGAGGGTCTCACTAAGTAGCTGAGGCTGGCCCCGAACCCGGATCCTCCAGTCTCAGCCTCCCAAGTACTGGGATGACAAGCGTGCACCACAACACCTGGCTCTGATTACCTTCTCATGGAGCAGAGACAGGACCTCGGTGACACTCGGCACTCGGCAAGTGCTCCCCAACCTGGCCAGCTGCGAGCCCCTCTGTGACTCTGCCTCCCTCCCAGCAGTCCCAGGACCCTGCAACAATCCACCCAGTAGGAGAATAAGTAAGAGTTCGAACCCCCGTTCCACCATTGGACCCCTGTGTGACTCACTTCATCACTCCTGCCTGTGTCTTCATCTGCAAAATGGGAGAAAGAGCGCCTACTAGTGGGGAGCAGAGGAAACGTTAGTTTGCTCCCCCACCCTGGGTGCGAGGACTTTGCCACCCTATACACACAGTCTGACCTCCAGTCCACCAAAGGGCTGATGATCCTCAGAGAAAACCCTGCCCGTCCTCCAATGGATACCCCAGCAGGACCAGTCTCTCCAGCAGCCAGCTGGAAGCTACTGAGTGGGGAGACCACCTGGGACTCCCCCCCCCCCGGGGACAAGGGTGAGGAGCGGGGGAGTAGCTGTGTGCCTGGATCCTCCCTTGTCTGCCTCCTCCCGGACTCTGAGCTTCCTGCCATCTGTCGCTTCCTGCAGTCTGCACACACAGGTGCAGCTGGCACCGCGTTTAACTTGGTCTTCCTCACATCTTGGCCAAAGCCTGAAGCCCCCGGAAGGCAGTAGTCTCTGTCCACCGAGCCACCACCACTGGCAGACACATTCAAACCCTGCTCAGCTGCTGGTGGAGACTAGAACCCGCACTGTGGGCTCTACCACTCCCCACATCCCTGGCCCACCCCTCTGCTCCTTGGAAGAAATCTCCCAGCCAGGCGTGGGGTGTGTGCCTGTAATCCCAGTACTTGGGAGGCTGAGACAGGAGGATCGCAGGTTCGAGGACAGTCTCAGCAACTTAGAGGGGCTCTCAGCAATTTAGTGAGACCCTGTTTCAAAATAAAAAATAATCCGGGCGTGGTGGAACACACCTGTAATCCCAGTACTTGGGAGGCTGAGACAGGAGGATCCGGGTTCGCGGCCAGCCTCAGCATCTTAGTGAGGCCCTCCGCAACTTAGTGAGACCCTGTTTCAAAATAAAGAGCTTCCGGCTCTTTCCCCAGCCCCACTGATGCACAGGAGCACCTCGGAGTCCCTGTCCCCAGAGCTGCCCGGGGCCAGCTGCAGCAAAGGTCTGGACACCCACCAGCCCCACCACCTTGACGACAGACACTGTGATGGGTGACCTGTGCTCCAGGGTGCTTCAAGGGTCAGGCAAGGCTGCACCATCACCTAAAATCACCTCCTCCTCCTCTCCCCTGTCGCTGTCCTACTCCCTCCCTGTCCTGTCCTCCCCTAGGGATGCTACCTTCATAAGTCACTTGTATGCGCCCCTCATCTCCATATCTTCTCTGGACAACCTGCCCTACGGCAGGACACTAGCTTGTCACATCCTGAGGAGACAGCGGGTCACTGAACCGTGTGTGTGTTCTCAGCCATGTCTATGCATGTGCACACGCACATTCGTGTGGAAAGGAACGTGAGAACAGGCATGTTCATGTGTTGGTGTATACGTGCATGGGTATGCTGCTTGAGACAGAGCGTGCGTGCGTTCTGGGGGACGGACATGTTTGCCTGTGTTTGTACATATGTCCAGACGTGTGTGTGTCTGTCTGTACATGCAGGTGCAGGTGGGGGTGGAAGCTTGATCCCTCACATAATAGGAAGTTGAGGGTAAAGGCGTCACAGCCTGGTGGCCCCTGCCCCCAAATCCTGGGGAATTGAGATAAAGAATAGCTATGCTCCAAGCCAGGCATGGTGGCGCACACTTGTAATCCCAGTACTTGGGAGGCTGAGACAGGAGGATTGCAGGTTCAAGGATAGCCTCAGCAAGTAGCAAGACTTTCATCAACCTAGTGAGATCCTGTTTCAAACTAAAAATAAAATAGGGATGGGGGTGTGGTTCAGAGGTAGAATGCCCCTGGGTTCACTCCCCAGTACTGCAAAAAAAAAAAAAAAAGAAAGAATAGCTATGTTCCAATCACTATGCTCGCTCGGTTGCTGAGAGTCTCGCCAAATTGCTGGGGCTGGCCTCCAACCTGCGGTCCTCCTGTCTCAGCCTCCTGAGTACTGGGAATACAGGTGTGTGCCACCACATCTGGCTCCACTGATGTGTGCATGTGGAGGAAGGAGGTGGGCACGTGCGCACATGCTTGTGTCTTACTCTCCTACTGCAGGTTGAGGGAAGAGGTCACGTGAAGCCTCTGACCATCTCCACCGCCAGTGGCACCCACAACTACCCAAGAGTCCAAAGAGAAGCGGGGTCCCAGGCCACAGCAGGATGACAAGTCACCATAATCACAGCCCCACGTCTCCGTGACACAAACATCAGACCGACGTGCACACAAAGGCCACTGATGCAGAAGTTAAAGACTTGGAGAAGAGGGGAGTCTTGGGATCCGTGCGTCCTGGTGGCCGGGCACCTGTTCCTCCACTGCTTCCTGCACATACGGGGCCTGCGCCTCTAGAACCATGCCCACGCCCACCCACAGTGCTGGGTACAGTCTCCTACTTAGTTTTGTAAACTCAGGTCAGGCAAGTTGCTGCTTCTCTCTGTGCCTCAGTTTCCTCATCTGAAAATGGGAATAATAATAACAATCATTCAATAATAATAGTATACTGACAGCCGGGTGTGGTGGTGCACGCTTGTAATCCCAATAGTTGGGAGGCTGAGACAGGAGGATCCGGGTTCGCGGCCAGCCTCAGCTACTTAGTGAGGCCTCCACAACTTAGTGAGACCCTGTTTCAAAATAAAGATTAAAAAATAGGGCTAGGGGTGTAGCCCGGAGGTAGAATGCCTCTAGGTTCAATCCTCAGTACCGCCAAAAAAAATAAATAAATAATAGTATACTGACTATATTAATTTGCTAGGACTGCCAGAACAGAGTGGTTCAAACAGGTATGAATTGGCTCACAATTCTGAGGCTACAAGTCCAAGATGAAGGTGTTTATAGCGTTGGTTCTTTTTTATTTTTATGGTACTGAGGATTGAACCTAGGGGTATTCCACCTCTGAACTACACCCCCAGTCCACTTTTATTTCTTTTATTTTGAAACGGAGTCTTACTAAGTTGTGGAGGGCCTTGCTAAGTTGCTGAGGCTGGTCTTGAACCTGTGATCCTCCTGTCTCAGCCTCCCAAGTACTGGGATTACTGATGCACATCACCATGCTCAGCTGCTTGGTTCCTTCTGAGGGTCATGAGGGAAGAATGTTCCAGGCCACACTCCTTGTCTTACAGATGGCTACCTTCCCCCTGTGTCCCTTTGCCTCTTCCTATATGCATATCTGTGTGTCCACATTTTTTTGGTGTGTGTGGTACTGGAAATTGAACCCAGGAGCATCCTAACTCTGAGCTACACCCCCAGCCCTTTTTATTCTTTTTTTTTGAAACAGGGTCTCACTAGGTTGCTGAGAGACTCACTAAATTGCTGAGGCTGGCCATGGACCTGAGATCCTCCTGTCTCAGCCTCCCAAATACTTGGATTACAGGTGTGGGCCACCACATCTGGCTTCACATTTCTCTTTTTATAAGGTCACCATTCATACTGGATGAGGGCCTGCCCTGATAACCTCACTTTAACTTGATTAGTCCATAGAGACCCTACTTCCAAATAAGGTCACTGTTATGGCTAGATACAGAATGTCCCTTGAAGAGCTCATGTATTCATGCTCAAAGTGGATGTACTTAAGTCATGAGGGTTGTAATTTCATCAGCGGATAAATCCATTGTAATGGATTTACTGGGTGGTAACCTAGGCAGGTGGGGTGTGGCTGGAGAAGGTGGGTTCCTGGTGGTGTGGCCTGAGGGACTGCACTTTTGTCTTTGAGTCCCCTTGCTCTCTCTTGCTTCGAGCCTCCATAATATGAGAGCTGAGCCTTGCTCTCGCCCTCTCTCTGCTTCCCACCGCCATGCCCTGAGATCCGCAGACCCAGCCTCACTTGGACTGAACCTTGAATCTCCAAAAAACTGTGAGCAAATAAATCTTCCTTCCTCTAAGTTGTGTGGTCAGTTGTTTTGGACTACAGCTGTGAGAATGTTGACAGAGACAGTCACCTTCTGAGGTGTTGGGGGTTAGAACTGGGAATGTAATTCAACCCTTGCCCTATGGTTGTAGTGAGGATTAAAATGAGCTAGTTTTTGCAAACTGCTTAGTTCAGTACCTGGCACACAGTAAACATTTTTCTATGATGACAATTAATTATATAAACTTCACAACATTTGGGTCCTGCGTAATGTGAAAGTGGTTGTGAGACAAACTATACAAAGCTTTATGATGCACAAAAAGGTGAAAGGAAAGATAAAATTCAGAGAGTTTACTCTCTGGTGGTTACGAGGCCAATTTGCACATGGAGTAAGGGAGTCTCCTTTGTGCATAGCAACACTGCACATGGGAAGTGGGCAAAATGAACTTAGTTTTCAATAGCTCCTATAGCAAATATTGGTCCTATCACATCTGCAAGGTGCGCTTCCCCCAGATACGACGCTAGAGTTCACAATAAATCAACCGTGGTCTGAAAATCATCAGTGAAGAGAGGAGATGGGGCCTTGCCTCAAGGAATCTCTTTTTCCATTAACTCGCTGCTCTTAGATCACAGAACCAGAGAGAAAGGAGAAGAGACCTTTGAGTGCGTTGTTGAATGTGAGGCTCAGGGGAGCTTCCGGGATAAATACGATAATTGTGTGTTTATATTGTGTGGCCCAATCAGGAAGCCCCATATCCATGGCTAAGCCAAAGGAAATGGAAATGACTTCCCTGGGGACCCAGCAGGAATGCAGAGGCTAGGCTGCTGAATGAACTTCCCAGTCATGGTGTCCAGCAAAGACCCTGGCTCTGAATTCCAGTGTGCTCCATCCCCGGCTCAGAGTCCCATCACCGACCAGCACTTCCAGTACACCCCTGCAGGCCTGGGGCAGCATCTCGCCTGCTCCTATAGGCCAGACCTACAGGTCACCGTAGCCTTGGCCTTCAGAGGACTGGTTAAATATCAATGCAGTTTATTTTATGTGATGCCGCTGCTAATATAAACGTGCTTTTAGGGCTTGGATAAACATTGCATCTGATGTGTTTAGCTGTAAGTAACAAAATTTAGCTAACAGATTCAAAAATGGCAGCTAGTTATTATTTGAAAAGAAGACAGGAGAGAGGTGATTTTAGAGTGGGTTTGTCAGGTCAATGGTGCGATAGAGGAGCCAAGAGTTTTCTTTCTTTCCACACTCCGGCTCCGGCTGGTTGGCCTTTGGTCCCTATCCTTATAGCCTCACAGTTGCTGGAGGGCCGTCACTGGTAACACCACCTCCTCCCTTGTCTCTCCAACCCAGGGGTGCTAATTTCTGGGTTGCCCCGGCCACTGTCTGTCTTCTCAGATCCTCTGTCACCTGCTTAAACAATTTCCTGCATTAAATTCCTCCTGTTGCCACAACTGAAGTGGTTATTTTCTCAGTTAAAACCAACTGGTCCCAAGGCTAAAGCAATAAAAAGCTCATAGAGAATTATGCTTTAAAAACACATACCTAAGGGAACACGAAGGTAATTTTTGGTAGGAATTTTTTTAATGTAAAGTAGAGAGCTGGGCACAGTGGCACACCCCTGTAATCCTGGTACTTGGTAGGCTTGGACAGGAGGCTCTTGGGTTCGAGGCCACCAAGTCCTGAGATTACAGGGGTGCACCACTGTGCCCAGCTCTCTACTTTACATTTAAAAAATTCCATGCTGGGCGTGGTGGCATATGATTGTAATCCCAGTACTTGGGAGGCTGAGACTGGAGGGTCCAGGTTCGTGGCCAGCCTCAGCTACTTAGTGAGGCCCTCTGTAACTTAGTGAGACCTTGTTTAAAAAAAAAAAAAGAATAAAAAATCGGGCTGGGGGTGTAGCTCAGAGGTAGAATGCCCCTGGGTTTAACTCCCAGTACCACAAAATAAATAAATAATAATAAATTCCTATCAAAAATTACTTCTGTGTTCCCTTAGGATATGTGTGGTAACTTAGTGAGACACTGTTTCAAAATAAAAAATAAAATAGGGATGGGGATATGTATACACAGCTCAGAGGTAGAATGCCCCTGGGTTCAGTCCCCAATTCCAATGAATGTATGAATGAATGGGAGACAATAAGAAGATGATATTGAAAATGAGACACAGTGATCAGATGGCGATGGCAGAGCCTCTGACAAGTGAGAAGGTGGAGGAGGGCGACACCCCTCTGCGGTTCTGTGCAAGGTGCCTGGCTGAGGGTGTGAGTAGGGGCTCAGCCTTGCTCCCCTCCCCACTCTGTGCACCCTGCAAGGTGCTGCTCCCCAAGGCAGGGGCACCACGCATTCATTACTCACGCAAAGGTCACCCACAGTTGCCTCTCATTCCCATGATCTAGCTCTGGCTCTGTCTAGAGTTGCCACAAGTCATGGCAGCCAGAGGAAAATAAAGAGGGACACGGAGAAATAACCAGAGAGCCTGAAATGACGCCACCCTGATCCCTGCAGAGCTCAAGGTCTGTTATGTTCCAAGGACACAGGGGAAGCAGGACTGGGGCGTGGAGCACAGAGGGCCGCGCACCTCCAGAGACGGAGAGGGGGCCTCAGTAGAAGGGGACCCCACACTTGACAAGTGGCCTGTTCCTCATCTACTATGGTCTGAAGGTTTGCATCCGCCCCCAAAATTCATACACTGAAATGAGAACCCCCACGGGGTTGGTATTAGAAGGTGAGGCCTAGCCGGGCGTGGTGGCGCACGCTTGTAATCCCAGTACTTTGGGAGGTGGAGACCGGAGGATCCAGGTTCGCGGCCAGCCTCAGCGCTCAGCTCGCTCGCTCTCTCTCTCTCTCTCTCTCTCTCTCTCCTTAGTGAGGCCCTCCGCAACTTCGTGAGACCCGGTTTAAAAAAAAAAAGTATAAAAAATAGGGCCGGGGGTGTAGCGCGGAGGTAGAACGCCCCTGTGTTCAATCCCCAGTACCGCAAAAAAAAAAAAAAAAAAAAGAAGGTGAGGCCTTTGGGGGGTGAGCAGAGGGAGGGCCACCGTGAATGGGACTAGTGCCCTTATAAGAGGCCCAAGGGAGCTCCCTCACCCCTTCTACCACGTGAGGACGCAGGGAGAAGGCGCCAGCACGTCAACCTTGGGCCTCCCATCCTCCAGAACTGTGAGAAATAAACCTCCGTTGTTTATAATCGACTTGGTTTATGGTGTTTTATTATAGCAGCCGCAATGGATTAAGACATCGTAGCAATGGCCTTCTTTTCTTTCCTCTGTCATTTGGAAAGGCAGCCTAGGAACTTACAAAGTCGACTTTGATCTCTAATGAGTTAATAATCCCCCCTACAAAACCGAGGGACTCCAAACCCACAGAAAGACATAAAGTGCACCCATTCATGTTAAAAAGTCCTCAAGGGAGCTGGGCGTGCTGGCGCATGCCTGTAATCCCAGTACTTGGGAGGCTGAGACAGGAGGATCGCAGGTTCACGGCCAGCCTCAGCTACTTAGTGAGGCCCTCCGCAATTTAGTAAGACCCTGTTTCAGAATAAAGAACAAAAAATAGGGCTGGGGGTGTAACTCAGGGTAGAATGCCCCTGGGATCAATCCCCAGTACCACTAAATAAATAAATAAATAAATAAATAAATAAATAAATAAATAAATAAATGAAATGAAAAGGGTTGGGGGTGTAGCTTGGAGATAGAATGCCCTGGAATTCCATAACCACTATCCAAAAAAGAGAATCTTCAAAGAGAGCCCTCCACATACTCATTAGCTGGTCTATGCAGTCGCCACCAAACATGAGCCCCCCTTCCTCTCTACCCCACGTCTCATTTGTCCCTAGCTGCTCTCCACAAAGCCAGAGGCAGGAGCCTCACCCCTGCCCACCTGTCAGAGGAACGCCTCTGTCCCTGCCACAGGCACCCTGACGGGTGCTTCCAAAGCCACATCCCCAGACACCCCGCAGCTCGGGGCTGCACGCAGAAGTAGAGACGTCTCCTCACCAACTCTGTGCCCCACCCCATCATCCAGGTCCCCACAGCAGCTTCAGCTACACCCAGAATCTCACCAAGCAGCTCCACCAACTCCAGACGTCCCCACCTCACTCCTGGCTAACCTGGAGAAAGCTGGGCACCTGCAGGGATGTCTGTGTCCTGCAGGGTCCCCAACCAAGGGAATAAATTTTAAGCCAGGAAAATAAATTTTAAGCCAGGAGTGGTGGCACATGCCAGCTAGTACTTGGGAGGCTGAGACAGGAGGATGGCAGGTTTGAGGTCAGCCTCAGCAACTTTGCAAAACCCTCAGCAACTTAGCAAGACCCTGTTTCAATATAAAAAATAAAAAGGGCTGGGCGTATAGCCCAGAGGTAGAATGCCCCTGAGTTCAATACCCAGTACCCCAAAAATAAATAAATTTTAAGCCAGGCTCAGTGGTACATGCCTGTAATCCCAGCTACTCAGGAGGCTGAAGCAGGAGAGTGGCAAACGCAAGGCCACCCTGGGCAACTTAGTGAGACCCAGTCTCAAAATAAAAAAATAAAAAGGGCTGGGGGTGTGGCTCAGTGATAAAGTGCCCCTGGGTTCAATCCCCAGCACCAATAAATAAATAAATAAATAAATAAATAAAAGTAAATTTCTTTTTTTTTTTTTTGCAGTACCGGGGATTGAACCCAGGGGCATTCTACCTCCGCGCTACACCCCCAGCCCTAGGGATTACAAGCGTGCGCCACCACGCCCGGCATAAAAGTAGATTTCTAAAAACATTGTAATGAGCCACATGTGGTGGCACACGCTTGTAATCCCAGTACTTGGGAGGCTGAGACAGGAGGATCGCAGGTTTGAGGCCAGCCACTGCAACTTAGTGCAGCTCTCACCAACTTAGTGAGACCCAGTCTCAAAATTAAAAAATAAAAAGGGCTGGGGGTGTGGCTCAGCGATACTGTGTCCCTGGGTTCAATCCCCCATACCAAAAAAATAAATAAAATAAATATCTAAAGACATTGTAATGGTCCATGTGAACATATTTTTAAAGAAAAGTCTTTTTAAGAGTCTCCCACGCCTTATTATAAAAGTCCTAGCACATACAAGGCCAGAAACCTGTAAGAAGGATACAAATACCTCTATACCCAAACACCTAAATATACTTCTATATATAAATATCTCAATATATCTCTATATACAAATACCATAAATAGAAGTTTAAAACTTCAGGTCAACAAATGAGAAAAACTCCAGTTTTGTACTCAGAGAACAAAAGGGCTAGGCAGGAGAAGATCTCTCCTTTCTTGGGAAAGGTCCACGCTCAGCATTTCTGGGGTCAGACATGCACCGGTACCTCCCTCTGTGTCCGGGAAAGAGTCCGGTCTGCTGAATATAAAGTCATCTATTCCTGCCGGGCGTGGTGGCGCACACTTGTAATCCCAGTACTTGGGAGGCGGAGACCGGAGGATCCGAGTTCGCGGCCAGCCTCAGCTACTTAGTGAGGCCCTCCGCAACTTCATGAGACCCGGTTTCAAAATAAAGGATAAAAAGTAGGGCTGGGGCGTAGCTCGGAGGTAGAACACCCCTGGGTTCAATCCCCGGTACCGCAAAAAAAAAAAAAGTGATCTATTCCCTTGTGCGGAGGCAGAGAGCTAGGCTCTAGGGAAGAGTTAAGTGTGGGCTGACAGTAGCAAATGTCCCACGCTGTCTAAATGCCACTGAGACCAACGCTCTGGCCCAGCCCAGCCCAGCCAAGAAAGAGCTGATGACATCTACTATAATCTGGGAGTGTAGGGACCATGGACAAGCAAACTTGCTGGTGCTCCTGTTTTTTTAATTTTTTTTAAATCCTACCCTCGACATAGTAGTCTATTTAACAGACATATGTTGTGTTAACAAGAATTAACTTATTCTTTAGTTTTAACAGAGCTGTGGAAAGGAAACTAAATGGTCTTTTGGCTTCCCACGGCCCTGGGGAGCCCAGCTATTGACACTGTGACCCATGGCAGGTACCAAAGCTGGAAGCTGCCTCCTTAGAAGGAGGCCTGGTGTCACAAGCCCACCTCCTCGACGCGCGGACGGGGATTATGGAAACCACCAACAAACTAGTCAGACCAATGACTTAGACAAAGCAAAGGGGGTTACCGAATAACAGCGCGCATTTTCCTGTTGCTATCCCATAGCTGCCGGATTAAGAATGATAGACAGGAGAACTACCTTCTGCCAATTAATTCCCCAGTATAATTTGTAGCCTGGGCCCATCCTGGACCATCCCAGGCTGCTAACAAACCATGACACCACTCTAATTTCTCCTTTGCCCCCATACTTTATTAAAACCTAGAGTGGGTTCCATCAAATATCCCTTCAAGGAAGAAACAGAGAGAGGGAGAGAAACGGAGCGACGTTTGTCTCAATGCAATATGAAAGATTAGAGTTGGCCGGATAAAGAGGGAGCGGGAGGGGGGAGGGATTCTTGTGAAACACACGCACGCACAGGGACACACACACACAATTTCTCTTTTGCAATGACCTCCTTCTGCCCCATCCATCAGCCTGGGGTTGGCTTATTCTAACGAGCAGATTCCTTTATTCTGTATAACAGGCCCATCAGACACAATCTGCATGCCAATTACTGGCACAGACCCCTTGATACCAAAAAATGGAAATTAGCTGTCAAAAAAAGGCTTCAGCCGGCCAGGTCTCTCTCTCTCTCTCTATTTCCAGCTCATATACACCCTCGCTCTGCACGGCGCCGGGCTCCCACCAGGGAGTCCCCAGTGGAAAAAGTCATCTAAAAATACAAACATATTTTATTGTTATTAGTATTAGTTGCTGACTTTCTCAGTACAATGTGAAATTCACCAGTGGGCGAAAGCTGCTTAGGGCAAAAATGGGTGAGAGAGGTTGATTTCTGATAATTGCATTTCTGTGGGAGCAGATCAAGGCCTCCCCTGAAAGGACACTCAAAGAAATGTGAGGATAAGGGCAAAAGAAAACAGACAAGGCTGGGATTCTACCGCCCAGATAACAATCGGAACTTTCACACTCAGGAACCGGCCAAGGCTGGGCTGAGGGGAGAGAGGTGAGGCGCTCCAGGAATGAGCCAGCCGGCCGCTCTGCATCCTAATCAGCTCCCACAAAGCCACGCTGGGCCAGCCTGGGGGGCTGCCTGCAGACACAGAGCCCTCCCCTCTGTGCCCAACCTATCGCAAGCAAGCTGCCTTCAAGTTCCAGAGAGTTCCGCCCCATGCTCCCAGGACCTCCAGAAGGGGAAATGTTACCATAGAGTTCCTCTTCTCTTTTTTTTCCAAAATAAGAAAGAGAGGGAGAGGGAAGGAGAGAGAGGGAGGGAGAGAGAGGGAGGGAGGGAGGGAAGGAGGGAGGGAGGGAAGGAGGGAGGGAGAGAGAGTATTTTCCACTGTCAACATCCAGGTCCCCCATTGAATCTCATTTGATAGGACAAAGGAATACATGTGGACCACTGTGACTTCAGAGTGTACCCCGGAAGATTCAGGGTAGCCCCTTCATTAAACAACACATACAAGCCAGGCGTGGTGGCGCACGCCTGTAATCCCAGCACTTGGGAGGCTGAGACAGGAGGATCACACGTTCCAAGCCAGCCTCAGCAATTTAGCAACTTAGCAAGACCCTGTTTCCAAAGAAAAAATAAAATTGGCCTGTGGGTGTAGCTCAGAGGGAGAATGGCCCTGGGTTCAATCCCCAGGACCACAAAAAAAGAACACCATAAAATCCAAGGCCGAGGTCGCTCTTATCCTTAAATTTTTGAATAAGGAGGGCTGGGGATGTAGCTCGGTGGTAGGGTACTTGCCTAGCAAGGGCAAGGCCCTGGGTTTGATTCTCAGAACCACAAAAAAATTATTTTAATAAATGACATCCCTCTATTTTATTTTTAATTGCTCACAGATGACAATTTTAATTGTATGGATCCATCCAATAACAACAGTGTGTGTGTGTGTGTGTGTGTGTGTGTGTGTGTGTGTGTGTGTGTTTTACTGGGTATTGAACCCAGGGGCATTCTACCTCTGAGCTACACCCCGAGCCCTATTTTATTTTTCATTTTGAAACAAGATTTCACTAAGTTGCTGAGGGTCTCGCAAAGTTGCTGAGGCTGGCCTCAAACCTGCGATCCTCCTGTCTCAGCCTCCCAAATACTGGGATTACAATCATGCACCACTATGCCTGATTCCAATAACAATTTTTATTAGGTATTTTCATTATCATGCAATTCAAGACCTCAAAATGTGGGTTCTTTCACTGGCAAATAGTTTTACTTCTAAACAAACTGTCTCTTCTCCCCATGCATTCTGGGAGCTAAAATGGTCAGGCAGGCAAATCTGGAGTTTTCCGATGCACAATTTTTAAGATATGATACATAAACAGCTTAATTCACTGAAACCTATTGTGTGCCTAGCACCTTAGTATGCAACAAAGATTTCTGGAAAGAACTGGGCATAGTGGTGCACATCTATAATTCCAGTATTTGGGAGACTGAGACAGGAGGATGGCAGGTTCGAGGCCAGCCTCAGCAACTTAGCAAAACCCTGTTTCAAAACAAAAAATTAAAATGGCTGAAGGTGTAGCTCAGAGGTAGAATGCCCCTGGGTTCAATCCCCAATACCATGAAAAGAAGAGAACATTATGAGAATAAAGTCAGAGTTAAAATTTAATGCCAAGAGACCGGGAGTGTGCGGGTGGTAAGAAAAGGAGGCAGAAATGCTGGCCACTCTTTGGAAAAGTCCAGCAATGGACGCTGAGCTGAGGGCTGCAATCCACAGGGTCATCAGGCAGAGGAAGAGAAGGAATCCAGGGTCTTTGAAGTATAAAAATCGGAGCTGATGAAGCCCCACGCCGGGAAGAAGCGGAAGTGGACTGTCTTAAGACATCCGTGGCAATACCACGGAGGGGCCGAGGGAGGCGAGTTCAGCAGCACCCGGCATCTGATGGAGGTTGGGTGTTGATCCCACTGACACGACTTCCCTGAGCAGGCCCAGAGGAGGAGCCAAGAAGGGACACACTGGAGAGGGCTGGGTCGGAGGCTCGGCGGGATGGAGAGTGAGCGATGAGAGGCTACCAGAGAAAGAAGAAGGGCGAATGGCAGCCTAGACGAGGAGCCATGTGAGGGACTCCGTCCACGGTCCACGCCAGTCAATGGTGGCCACAACGCTGCTGACCCACTGGGTGTGGGGCTGAAGAGGAGGAGAGGGTGATCAGACCGGGAGGCCAGAGAGGAATGATGTCACATCACTTACCACCCCGTGTCCCTGTGGAACACAGCCAGGGTGAAAGCCGCGGGCTTTCTTGGATGTCCGGATTGCTTACCACAGCCCAGTGAGCCCCGGCCACCAGGAAGGAAAGGACGCCAGGTTGTCCCACCAGCTTTGGCCCAGTTTTCCATCGTTGTCAGGCTCTGCCCCAGCAGCGCACGGGACGACGCGATGAAATACATGCTCTTGAGACTTTATTCCTGGTCTCAAAGAGGTGAGAGGGGAGAAGGCAAGAGAGCCAAACTCCCCGAACAAAGCTCAGTTCTTCCTTTTATTACAGGTTTACAGAATTCAGGCTGGGTCACCAAATCATTAACTGTCTATGGCTAAGGAGTAGAGCACTGGGTTAGGAATGCTTCAGAATATAAGTTGTTATCTGGCAGTTTTTGCAAGAGTGGCAGAGGCTGCTGTCTCCAGCAACCTCCTTAGGCGGTCTTCCGCCTTTAAGCAAAGCAAGCAACAGGTGTAGTCAAACAGGAGGAAACGGCTTAGAGAGCGAAGGGGCTCAAGAGAGGCAGTCTTCTGCCAAAGCAAGCAAGAAGCTAGAAATCCTTAAGCCAATATTTTTTAGACTTAGAACAGTTTCTCACACATCATTATTTAGCCCTAGAGTTTTTGGGGAGAGACATGAGAGGGAGATTTTTTTTTTCGGTACTAGGGATGGAACCCAGGGGCATTCTACCTCCGAGCGACACCCCCAGCCCTATTTTATATTCTTTTATTTTGAAACAGGGTCTCACTAAGTTGTGGAGGGTCTCAGTAAGTAGATGAGGTTGGCCATGAACCTGTGATCCTCCTGTCTCAGCCTCCCAAGTACTGGGATTACAAGTGTGCACCACCACGCCCGGCTGAGGGGGAGATTTTATAAAAGGTATCTTAAGCCAGACTCAGTGGCTCACACTTGTAATCCCAATACCTGAGAGGCTGCGACAGGAAGCTCACAGGTTCGAGGCCAGCCTCAGCAACATACAAAAGGCATCTTGAATGGCTAACCTCAAGCAACCCCTAAATACACCTCTTCATTCACCATGTAAATGTTTATCCAAGCTTGTCAGATGGACAGCGGCAGCAGGCATGCCTTTCCCCCAGAGAAAAGAAAGATGTCACAGAAATTATCTTAGGTGACATTAGTGCAGCCAGGCTGTGGAGCATCAGGTGCCAATTTACATGTCGGTTCTTGTGGTGCTAAATAGAAATCCTAACCTTTGTTGTGTCAATTAGGGAGGTGAGGAGCCCGTCTCGGGCTGCACTGGACCGCGTGCGGCCCGGGGGCCACTGATCTGCTTGTGTGGGTGAATCGTTTGCTGTTTGGCTCTAGAGGAAAATGCATCTTACATAAGGTGCTGCTCCATAGATAAGTCTGTTGTTAATATGCCTCCGACTTCCTCAGCCACGGCTATTATCACAGGGACATGCGACGTACATCTTTTTTATCAGTATTCATTGTACTTGTGGCAAAAAAAAAATAAAAAAGGAAAAGAGACCACGGGATGTCATTTGTTATTTAAAAAGAAAAGTCTTGCTACAGATTCAACCCATACCACATATTATCCACGATGTATAAAACCGGAACATCAAATATGCATTAGTCAAATTTGTGGGGTTTTCGGAACGGAGTTTTCCATAGTTTAGTACGATTCATCAGTATTGACAGGATGCTATCCCTGAGCTGAATGAACTAGCTAAATACTGTCTGTTATGATTCTGCCTGTTATTACTATTTGTTTGTTTGTTTGTTGTGGTACTGGGGATTGACCCAGGGGCATTCTACCTCTGAGCTACACCCCCAGCCCTATTTTTTTATTCTTTATTTTGAAACAGGGTCTCACTAAGTTGTGGAGGGCCTCGCTAAGTAGCTGAGGCTGGCCGCAAACCAGGATCCTCCTGTCTCAGTCTCCCAAGTACTGGGATTACCAGCGTGCACCGCTACACCCGGCTTGTTACTGTTTTAAAATATGTGAAGGTAAACTGGGTGCAGTGGCGCACGCTGGTAATCCCAGTACTTGGGAGGCTGAGACAGGAGGATCGCAGGTTCGAGGCCAGCTTCAGCAAATTAGGGAGAACCTCAGCAACTTAGCAAGACCCTGTTTCAAAATAAAAAATAAAAAGTCTGGGGGTATAGCTCGGAGGTAGAATGCTCCTGGGTTCGATCCCCAATACCCCCCCAAAAATGCAGGACAATATAGGGAAACTGAGGTAGTACAATCTAATGTTTGTTCCAATGAAAGCCGACAACAGAGTGAGCCTCATCTCCATTGTTGGGGGAACAGTCCTGTCCCTCCTGTGGAGCCCCCAAACCTGCCTGGGGGGGGGGGTTGAGAGTCACAGGAAACCGTTTTCAGGTGTTCAGGCAGCGGTGGGCCGATAATCTCATTCCCCACTGGACCCGGGAAGGCGGGGCAGCTGGAGCCAGGCCCGAGCTGGCGGGGCTGAAAGAGCAGAGGTGAGTTGAGAACATGTGGCTCTCCGGGCCTCAGTGTCCCTGCCTGTGACAGGCCTGGAGTGGCCTAACTGGCCAGTGTCGTCCCCCGCGCTCTGCCTGCAGGTGTGTGGCCCTCGCGAACAGGTTTCACGACCCCTCCGTCTGTCCTCTCGACCCATGTCAGAGCCTCTTCCTCATGGGGACAGCAAGGGGCCGGTCAGGGACCCCGCTCCAGCTGTGGCTGAGAAAGGCCCAGGTGCCTGACCACCTTGAAACAGAGGAAGGGCCGAGGGGCTGGGAAGGTGAGAGACAGGGAGCACAGCCAGCTGGGTCTGGCTGGGAGACTGGCGTGCAGGCCTGCAGAGCGGGGTCCAGCCTCGTCATGGGCTCCAAGAGGCTGCAGCCACAGTCCCCCAGGAATACTCTGTTTCTCTCTTTCCTTTTGTTCTTCTTTTTCTGTGTGTGTGTGTGTGTGTGTGTGTGTGTGTTACTGAGGATTACACCCAGGGGCATCCTACCTCTTAGCTACACCCCCAGCCCTTTTTTATTTTTTAACTTGGAAACAGGGCCTCTCTAAGTTGCTGAGACTGGCCTCAAACCTGCAATCCTCTTGTCTCAGCCTCCCAAGTACTGGGATTACAGGCGTGTACCACCATGCCCAGCAATAAGAATCTTTAAAAAAAAAAAAACAGTCTAAATAGAGTGAGCAGTGGAGGAGGTGTGGCAGAACTGGGAGGAAGAGCCTGGCTATTTTGCTGGCAGCCCTGCCCGGGAGTCTACCTGCTCCTAAAGGACCTCCATCCAGTGCCACCCTCGTGCCACCGCAGCAGCTCTGCTGAGCCCTCACTGGAGTGCCTGCCCAGCCCTCCTCTCGCTGCGTGCCAGCTCCATCCAGTGCAGGGCTGAGGAGCTCCTCCACGCCAATGGAATGCTGATTCTGCCCAGGTCTGGAGTCGGGAGCAGCAGCCACGCTGTGGCCCCTCGGCCATCTGCCCAGGATCGCCTCTGCCTGGGGACGCGCTGCCTTCCCGGGCAGCACTAAGCTGAGATGCGCGGCGCGCCTGGGAAGAGTCCATCCAATCCCTGGATGCTGGGAACCATGAGAGCTGCGGGCCCTCCTGTGGTCCTCCTAGGTCCCCGTCCCCATCTTACTCCTCCCTCCCCGCCCTTCGTCGGCGCTGTGAGGACATACTGGGGCGCCGGGCGTCTCAGCCCACACAGGACTGACTCCACATCCCTTGGCCCGCGTTCCCTCTCCGTAATAATCTCATACATCAACGCTGGGAGACCCGGCTCTGCCTATGAGCGACTCCGTTCCACGCTGAAAATCATTATCAGACGCCCCTCACTCCCTCGGCTTCGTATGCAAACTCCTGAGCTCCCCCGGGTACTTCCTGAAGAAAGTGCCCTGCACGACGGACATTTGTTATTTTGCAGGAGAGGACGCCGGAGCTCCGCAGGGACCGGACCAAATCAACCATAGCCCGGAGCTGGTACCAACCAAGGCCTCCACTGACACCTAGTGGTGGCTCCGGGAACCACAGCGGGCTCTGGCGCGCTCCCGGGAAAGCCAAATACCACTGAGCAGGTGTTTGCAACTATCCGAAAAAGGAGACAGATGGGGAGGCACATTTTTGCTTTCACCAGCTCTCCGGGGATAGAAGAACCAACACCCCATGTTTAAATATCTTAACTTAGCGAGGGGAAGGAGAATTGAAGTCATAACTCTTTCGTCCATCCCAGGATAAAGCCAGGTCATGAAAAAGAGATAATAAAGGACTAGAATCAAAAGCATAAGGGGGATCCAGCCTTAGGGCGCACACGGCCCTAAGTGTGTCCTGCACATACGCACACAGGTGTGTAAAGAGAGTCCTTGTGGCAGTATTTGAAGTAGCAGGAAAATGGCACTATATATAAATGTGTATCTAGGTAGACACATTTTTCAAGCAATGCAACTCAGGTGTATATAATTGAACTTTTGCGATTGCTCCTTAATTCAAATCCTCATCCACTTAACCTGGAAGTTTCCTCTTCATTATTAGTACAAAGTGGAGAGGGGGGAGGTGTGTGTAAAGGAGAAAAGAAGGAGGAGGAAGAGGAGGTGGAGGGGGAGAAGGAGGAAGAGGAAGAGGTGGAGGAGGAGGAATGGGAGGTGGAGGAGAAGGAGGAGAAGGAGGAGGAAGAGGAGGAAAGGAGAAAGAGGAGGAGGGAGAAGATGGCCTATCATTCCTCTGGGTCTGGAGGAGGTCGCAGAAAGGGCTTGGCGTGTGCTCACATCACCATCTCCCTCTTCCAGCCATGTCTCAGACACTGCTGAGCTAGACAAGCAGGACGTCTGGCCCAGTCCCAGGTCAGCACCGTCTTCCCATAGAGTGGACAAGCCCATTTCCAAAGTGGCAGCATTTTCCCCCAGGGATGGGAGGAACTTGTTTTTCAGCGCCTTTGGCATAAACCCCTCCCTCCGTGTCCCGACCTGCCTATGAAAGCTGATGCAGCACGGACTGGCTCAACATCCCGCGAAGCCACAGTGCAGAGGCCTCTCCAAGCCCTCCCTCTTGCAGCAAGGAACCTGAGAGGGGATTCCGGACTCAGGTGCAAATGCTGATATCATGCAGGACTCTTGTTCCCTCCTATCATCAGCCCAGGCTGGCTTAGCTGACCAGCCCAAGCCTCAAAGTCCCAACAGGGTAGGAAGAGCAAGAAGAGAGAACTGGGCACTGCCCACTGGGGTGGGTGGGGAGTCTAGACCCAGAGAGGCAATATGGATGCCTTAAAAGCAGGGCACAGTAGCAGCCCACCACAGGCCTCAGCACCCCTCTCCCCCTGTGAAGGCAGAGCCACTGGCCAATCAGCAAAGAGTTCCACCAACTGGAATCATCAGCCACTGCATTAAGAACGTGACATGTATATTCTCTCGTTTAACCTCTAGCCACCCTGATGTGGAGGTATTATTATCATTAGTTCCATCTTCCCAAGGAATTGAAGTTGAAAGAGGTCGAACACCTTGCCCAAGGTCACACAGCTTTTAAGGGGTAGAGTCAGAACTAAAGCAAAGAGTGTACAGTCTACAAGCGGCCACTTGGGCCCTCCGCTGCCTCGGGCACTGTGACTCCCCAGCATGCTGCGCTGGCCCACCCTCCCTCCGCGGCCATGGACTCCGGCTTCTCCCTGCTGTGACCCTCACACCTGACACACAACACATAGAGGAAGTTGATTTGCTCACAGTTCAGTTTTGGAGATTTCCATCCGTGTTAGATCCGCTTCCTTGCAGGAGCCGGGTCTACAGGTCCTCAGGGCATTGTGGCAGGGAGCAGAGAGAGAGGGCGAGAGCTGGTGTCAGTTCCTGGTGGCAGGAAGAGAAACAGGAAACTGCAGCAGCTGCCTGGCCACGCCCCCAGGGCGGTTCTCCATCTACCAAGTCCCACCTCCAACAGGGCTGCCTTCTCTACCGCAGGAGGGGTGGGGGATATTTTAAATCCAAAGCCTATAGCAGCCACAGCCTACTGAGACAGTGGGGAGTGGTGGAGAAAGAAAACCCCCAGTCCCACAAAGAGTCAGGGCAGGAGGACCGTCCTGGACTTCTGGTCCTGGCCCCCTTGGTCACTGGGGCAAGAACTAAGTGAGCGACGGGGCGGTGACGTGGCCACAGCCAGACAGTATGGAAGCAGCTACGCCAGGACCAGATGCAAGAAGCTTCTGGATGTTTTCCAAACTCTAGCCACCTTCTGCAGAAACCAGAGCTTTTTGGTTTGTTTATTTTTGTTTTTTATTTCTTTTGTTTTGTTTTAATAACAGATTACCACACCCACCCAGGAGATCTTACTTCAAGTGTCCCAAATCCTTCTTCAAGAGTTCTGGAGTGAGCCGGACGTGGTGGCGCATACCTGTAATCCCAATACTTGGGAGACTGAGACAGGAGGGTCTCAGGTTCATGGCCAGCCTCAGCAATTTAGCAAGGCCCTCAGCAACTTAGCGAGACTCTGTTTCAAAGTAAAAAAAATAAAATAGAGCTGGGGGTGTAGATGGGAGGTAGGACACCCCTGGGTTCAATCCCCAGTACCAAAAAAAAAAAAGAGTTTTGGAGTGAGATACTGGCATCTGTCACACTCCCAGGGGACACTACTGGCACACTATTCCAACTGCCCTTGACTTTCCCTCTTTGAGTCTTTCCTCCTGTGTCTATGTTCTGGAAAGAGATGATTACCCACTTCCACTCCTCACCACCCAGCCCTTCAGAGATCCCTGCAGTGGAGCGCTCAGCTGCCCACCATCGGCACAGTTCTCCTGCCAACCCCAGCACCCTGACGATCTTCTGTGCCATGGGACCCCTACTCCTGCCACCTTCTGGACACCCAGCACTTCAGACTCTGCACATCCCAAAACAAATTCATCGTCCGTGTCCCCAAGGTCCTGGACTGCTCCATTTCCTTTGTTGACTATGCACATCAACAACAAGCAGGATCAACTACATAGCTCTGGGGCCCCTTTGTGCATGAAGCAGGAAAACAGTGTCACTATAGGTACACAGACAGTTTTTCCCTGCCAGGTGTGGTGGCGCCCACCTGTAATCTTAATACTTGGGAGGGTGTTACAGGAGAATCACAAGTTGGAGGCCGGCCTCAATAACTTAGAGAGATGCTGTTTCAAAATAAAAATTTTTGAGCCCAGAGTGGTGGCACATGCCTGTAATCCCAGTTGTTGGGAGGCTGAGACAGGAGGAGCACACATTCAAGGACTGACTCAGCAAGTAGTGAGACTCTCAGCAACCTACTGAGACCCTATTTCAAAAATAAAACAAAGCCGCGCGTGGTGGCGCACGCTTGTAATCCCAGTATTTGGGAGGCAGAGACCGGAGGATCCGGGTTCACGGCCAGCCTCAGCTACTTAGTGAGGCCCTCCGCAACTTCGTGAGACCCGGTTTCAAAATAAAGGATAAAAAATAGGGCTGGGGGTGTAGTGCGGAGGTAGAATGCCCCTGGGTTCCATCCCCAGTACCACAAAACAATAAAATAAAATAAAATAAAATAAAATAAAATAAAATAAAATAAATAGGCTGGAGTGTAGCTTGTGGTAGAGCATCCCGAAAGAAAGAAAGAGAGAGAGAGAGAGAGGGGAGGGAGGGAGGGAGGAAGCGAGGGAGGGAGGAAGGGAGGGAGGGAGGGAGGGAGGGAGGGAGGTCTTCCCTTTCTTTTGTGATCTTTCTAGACCTGCCATGGTGTTTCTTACTTGATATTTAATAGTGTTCTAAATTTTAAAAGAGAGGATTTTTTAAATTATTAGTACAAATTTTCCTGTTCGTCTTTATATTGCACAATGCTAATTTTAAATGCAAACGTGAGAGCTGGTATGAAGAATCGCTGAAATCTTACAATTCTTGTTTTGTGACTTGTCCCTGGGGTGTGTCATGAGCTGACCGGAAGAGGCACACAAGCCAGGTTCGGGGAGTATGGAAGGAGGGAGAGAGGATCCCCGGGCATGAACACAGGCTGCCACGCCACCTGCCAGCCAACGCACCTCCACTCACCTGGGGGACCGGTTATGGAAAGTCGAGCCAGGCCTTTCCCCTGCCCGTGGACCACCGCCAACCCACAGCAGGTGGACGGTCCCCACGCTCTCTAAACCTCCACGTGGATGCGCTTGGTACCTGGATAGCAGGTGGTAAGAGGCTCAGACACGTCATTACCATGAATGTCTGGGGTGGGGTCCGCCACCACCATGCCTTGACCCAGGCCATGACGGTGTGTGAGCACCCAACCCTCCCTGGGCCCACACCCCAGCCCCTGTGCAGAGGGGAGCAGCCATGTCCCTGGGGTGGAGGAGGGAAGGACGGGCCAGTTGGACATGGGAGCCAGGGGGCGGGGGAGTGGGTTGCTGAGAAGCCCAAGGTGGGACCACACGTGAACTCCAAGCCCCAGCACTTGCTCCAATGTCCCAACAGACTTCTATTAGAAATCGCAAATTCAGAGATAAAATTATTAAGAATTTCAAAACAGCCACTTCAGAGCGTTCACACTGGCCCGTGCGCCCACACTGGCCATTGCCCGCAAAGCTGGCCCTCACCGCGGGTCTGTCCACACCTCCTCTGGGAGGCCTTACCTGTGTGGTGACAGCCACCAGGCTCCTTTTCATTTCTCGGGGCACACCTATCTGTCCATGGCTCTGTTGCCAACTGCATCCAGAATATTCCCTTCTGCTGGAATCTGAGGATCAGTCCGAGATGTGCCTGCCCTGCCTGTCTGTCCGGGACACGTGCTGCAGATGCTGCTGTGATGAGTTTAGAAGTCCCTCATATGAACAACTCGGAGTCAAAATGATTATTATTAGACATGTGGGGTGGCTGGGGAGAAGACAGAGAGCCTCTGCCTCTCCTTCCACCAGCATCCTTTTTTATTGAGGGTTTAAACAAAA
This sequence comes from Glis glis, assembly GCA_004027185.1. Taxonomy (NCBI): domain Eukaryota; kingdom Metazoa; phylum Chordata; class Mammalia; order Rodentia; family Gliridae; genus Glis; species Glis glis. The sequence goes on from PVJS01006327.1 coordinate 48,294, forward strand.
CATTTCTAAAAATGATTAAGCAGCAAGGAGGTCATGGGTTAAGCTTAGGGAGAAGCAGCAAGGCAGTCATGGGATAGTCTTAGGGAAGGAAAGGGTAAACATTTCTGGGAAATGGGGAGTCACATCCAAGTCCACACTGCTATGGTCCCACCCGGACCTCGGAAGCTTGTCTGCGTGCACAGTTTCCACTTCACTGGGTACTATGTACCTAGTCAAGCTGGTCCGAGGTGGATACCTCAACATGTGGTCTAAGAAGGCTCCTGACACCTGTCCAGCCCGGGCCGCTGCCCAGCCTCCTACCTGCCCCAGGAGAGCCTGAGAGACCACCAGTGGAGCTGACAAGGGTGGGGACAAGGTGGTTCCCAGTCCTTCCCACCCAAGACGGCCTCGACCTGGACACAGAGGGGCTTGTAGAAGACATCCATTCTCATGGGACCGGGCCCTGTTGCCTGGGTGGCAGCATACAGTCCTGCCCTCTGGGCCCAAATTGTCTCAACCAAAGAAGGACCCAACCCAGGCACTGGCCCAAGCTGACGATCTTTCAAAGTTATTTGTACCAAGGGACCCGGATCCCAAAGTTGGCTCCTGATGGTCTCTGGAGCCGAGAAGGTCAGGAAGCTCGGGTGCTAGGTGGGAGGGGGCAGCTGGGGCCTTTGGAGCTGCTTGAGAAAGAGCAGAGAAGCAGCCCACACAGGGAGCAGGCGGGGCGGCCTCGGGAATGAGAGGCCACAGGCCAGAGAAGGACGGAGCTGCACGGGCGGCCATGGGCGGCCCGGCAAGGCAGCTCCAGGTTTCGTGAAACTTGAAGTTTAAATGATTTGGCACCGGCTTTAAGAAAAAGAATACAGCCTGGCGCACTGGCGCACACTTGTAATCCCAGTACTTGGGAGGCTGAGACAGAAGGATCGCAGGTTCGGGGCCAGCCTCAGCAACTTAGTGAGGCCCTCTGCACCTTAGCGAGACCATGTTTCAAAATAAAAAAACAAAATTAAATTAAATAGGGCTGGGGGTGTAGTCTGGAGGTAGAATGTGCCTGGGTTCAAACTCCAGTACAACAAAAAGAACAAAAGAAAAGAAGAGAAAAAGAATACAAAATGAAGCCAGGCTTGGTGGTATTCGCCTGTAATCCCAGTACTTGGGAGGCTGACACAGGAGGATTATAGGTTCAAGGCCAGCCTCTGCAACTTAGTGAGACCCTGTTTCAAAATTAAAAAATAAAATAGGGCTGGGGGTGTAGTTTAGAAGTAGAACGCCCCTGGGTTCTATCCCCAGTACCAGAAAAGAAAAGAAGAAAAGAAAAATGAGGTGCAGAAGTGAATGTTTAGTTGGAAATCTAAAGTAGATTGTAATGGCACACACTACTTACTTGACTCGTCTCTGTAATACCAGTCTTCTCACATCCCTGTGTACTTTTTCACCGCCTCTTCATAGGTTGACGTTAGTCTCTATCCCTAGAGAAAACAGAAAGGTGATTTAATCTTTCCTCTAGTGTAGTTGATTAAAATTTGCCTTCTGTTACTGATGGTTTAGAAAATTCCTCTCATTTTTCACAAGTAGATATTGGTAATGTCGTGTACACTTCTAGGAGTGTTGTCAAGTTTGGGAAAAATACCTGTTAGCTGGACATTGTGACGCATGTATGTAATCCCAGTACTTGAGAGGCTGAGTCAGGAGGTTCACAGGCCAACCTCAGTAACTTAGTGAGACCCTAGTTCAAAACAAAAAGTAAAAAGGGCTAGGAGTGTAGCTTGGAGGTAAAAGGTCCCTGGGTTTAATCCCCAGTATCAAAAAAAACAAAACAAAAAAGAAATAGTTTGCTTTACAAATAAACTGCAAGTTTCCAGGGAGTTTTTCATTGTGTGTAAGTGTGTGCACTCTGACTAAAGCTAAATACTTAAATATTCTTTGACAATCCTCATCTAGCTTGTCATCTTTGAAAGGCATATGTTGATTTATTTCTTGGGGAAAGAACTTTCTTTTTGATCAATGTCGTGGGAATGACAATGTCATGGGAATGACAATGATCAATGTCGTTGGAAACTCCATAAAAGTTTTCCAACAGGGCTTTCACTCATCCTTACGATCTGTGTGCAGGAAGAAATGCAGGGGGGTGACCACCTGCCAGAAGCCAACCTCAACTCCTAAGCATCAATTTTATGGGTCCTCTTAATACAGGAGTCTGATCAAAGATATCCCAACTGAGCTGGGCGTGGTGGCGCACGCTTGTAATCCCAGTACTTTGGGAGGCGGAGACCGGAGGATCCGAGTTCGCGGCCAGCCTCAGTTCTCTCTCTCTCTCTCTCTCTCTCTCTCTCTCTCTCTACTTAGTGAGGCCCTCTGCAACTTAATGAGACCCTGTCTCAAAATAAATAATAAAAAAACAGGCCTGGGGGTGTAGCTCAGAGGTAGTATGCCCCTGGGTTCAATCCCCATTACCGCAAAAAAAAAAGATATCCCAACTGGATTTTGATCTTTTATGTGGCATTGTCTTTTTTATTCTGTTTTTTTTTTTTTCCAGTGCTGGGGATTGAACCCAGGGCCTCTTGCGTGCTAGACAAGTGCTCTACCAGAGCTACATCCCCGGCCACTTTGTCTCAAAGTCACAACTTACAAAGTCAGTCCACTACCACTCCCCAGGAGTCATAAAACTTCCTCTCGACCGGCGTGTTTGTGTTTCCTCATTCTTGTTTTCTTCGTGGATAGAGTGGTCAGGTCAGTGATATCAACAAGACAAAGGACTGGGAAGTGCACTCTGGGTTTTCCAACCTTCTCCTGGGCTACGTGATGTAGACTTTCGCTGTTTTTGCGCCTTTGGTGGGGGCTGCTGGGGATTGAACCCAAGGGCATTCTACCTCTGAGCTACCAGGGTCTCACCAGGTTGACGAGAGTCTCGCTAAGTTGCTGAGGCTGTTCTCCAATCTGCGTTCCTCCCATCTCAGCCTCCCAAGTCCTGGGATTACAGGTGTGCACAAGCGCGCCCAGCTCGCTGTTTTTACATGCAATCTTGGACTCCTGACTTTTCGACTGACCTCAGCTGTTGCTGAATTTCTGAGGCTCCAGTTGTCTCAACTTTTAGAGTGGCTTCTGTGCCCTTTGTATTTTGTTAATTTATTTAAGCTTCCTTGATTCTTGGCCTTCTGGTTCAGGGTTGAGATTCACCTTGAACTTCCAATTCAAAGTGTAGAATCTGCCATTCCGCCCAAGGTGCAGAAGGTGGGAGTCGCAGGGTGCGTTGTGAAAGGACATGGCTCCCTGGCCACGTCAGTAAACACAGAGACAAAGTGTGTGTGTTTGGCCGGGCGTGGTAGCGCACGCTTGTAATCCCAGTACTTGGGAGGCAAAGACCAGAGGATCTGGGTTCGTGGCCAGCCTCAGCTACTTAGTGAGGCCCTCCGCAACTTCGTGAGACCCGGTTTCAAAATAAAGTATAAAAAAAATAGGGCTGGGGGTGTATCTTGGAGGTAAAATGCCCCTGGGTTCAATCCCCGGTACTGCAAAAAAAAAAAAAAGTGTGTGTGTTTCATTTATTATCTTTGTTTTCTTAAAAGCACAAGTTCATATTGATTTTTCCAGTTCAGTCCTAACAATACAGTTAGGACTATACTACAGTATTTGAGTATTGTAGACAATACTCTGCCGGGCGTGGTGGCGCACGCTTGTAATCCCAGTACTTTGGGAGGCAGAGACCGGAGGATCCGGGTTCGCGGCCAGCCTCAGCTCTCTCTCCCTGTCTGTCTGTCTGTCTGTCTGTCTCTCTCTCTCTCTCTCTCTCTCTCCTTAGTGAGGCTTCCGCAACTTCGTGAGATCTGGTTTCAAAATAAAGGATAAAAAATAGGGCTGGGGGTGTAGCGCGGAGGTAGAACGCCCCTGGGTTCAATCCCCGGTACCGCAAAAAAAAAAAAAAAAAATGGATGGGAATGTAGCTCAGAGGTAGAATGCCCCCTGGGTTCAATCCCAGTACCAAAAAAGACAATACTCAAATTCTTGATTCTATAATCATAGTTACTTTACTCTTATACTAAAAAAAAATCTAGCTTCCTAACAAAATAAACATAATTACTTATCATCTGAAAAGAAAATGGTTCTAAAATAGCATTACAATATTATCCAATTATCCAATAAATTATCCAATTATCAAATGAAGTTCAATTTTTCCAGGACTTCTTTTTGGTTTGTTTTTAGGTTTCATTCCACTAAGGATTTTCAAAAAAAAAAAAAATCTCTTTGCTCTCGAGTCGTGCCTAATTCCTCACTCTTTGGCTCTGTGAGTCTTTATCTGTTATGGAGATGTGGTTCAACAGTTTTCTGTTGTTATCCGTTGGAGGGACCTGGCTTCAGAACATCTGGCCAACCAAGGTCTTAGAAGGAGGGCATTGTCAGTCACTAGGAGAGAGCGTGTCCTCCCTACTGCAAGATGGTGGAGGAACCTCCAGTGGCCAAAATCCTGCATGACGGTCACACTTCAGCAGCCCGTCATCAATGGCTAACACGCAGGGTAAGAGTCCATCTTACCTGTACAACTTCCATAGGTTCTCGAGGAGTGTGTGCATGTGTGTGTGTGTGTGTGTGCATGTGTGTGTGCGTGCATGTGCATGTGTGTGTGCGTGCATGTGCATGTGTGTGTGCGTGCATGTGCATGTGTGTGTGCGTGCATGTGCATGTGTGTGTGTGTGCGTGCGCATGCGTGCGTGTATATGTGTTAGTAGGGATTGAATTCAGGGGCATTCTACCTCTGAGCTACACCCCCAGTCCTATTTTATTTTTATTTTATTTTTGAATACTTTTATTGGTGCAATGTCATTATACACCATAATGAGATTCACAGTGATACAACTATACATGCACACACCACTTGGCATATTTCCCTCCGTATACCTGCCCCCCTTCCTCTCCCTCCTCCCCACACGTGAGTGAGATTGGTAGTGAAACCTTGTACAGATGAAACCTTATGTGAACTGCCCCCCCCAGCCCTCATTCTTCCCTTCCCCGCCTCCCTCCCCCATCCCCTTCCACTCTTCTACTGCTTTCTCTCCTCATTTGACTGAAGTCCCTTTTGCTTCCTATTTTTGTTCTAGCTTCCACAGATGAGAGAAAACATTTGACCCTTGACTTTCTGAGGCTGGCTGATCTCAGTTAGCATAATATTCTCTAGTTCCATCTGTTTTCCTCCGAACGACCTAATTTTGTTCTTTTTTATGGTTGAGTAAAATTCCATTGCGTGTATACACCACAGTTTTGTTAGCCATTCATCTGTTGATGGACACCTAGGTTGGTTCTGTAATTTGGCTGTTGTGAATGATGCTGCTACAAACATGGGTATGCATGGATCACTATAGTGTTCTAACTTGGATTCCTTTGGAAAGACGCCAAGGAGTGGTACGGCTGGGTCATATGGTGGTTCCATTCCCAGTCGTGTGTGTGTGTGTGTGTGTGTGTGTGTGTGTGTATGTGTGTGTGGTACTGGGGGTTGAACCCAGGGGCATTCTACTTCCAAGCTACACCCCCAGCCCTATTTTTTTATTCTTTATTTTGAAACAGGGTCTCATTAAGTTGCAGAGACCCTCACTAAGTAACTGAGGCTGGCTTCGAACCTGCAATCCTCTTGTCTCAGCCTCCCAAGTACTGGGATTACAAGCGTGCGCCACCACGCCTGGTCATTCCTCCAGTCTTTTGAGGAACCTCCATTCTGATCTCCAATGTAGTTGTATTAAGTTACAGTTCCACCAATAGAAACAGGGTCTCGCTAAGTTGCTGAGGCTGGTCTTCAACCTGTGATCCTCCCGTCTCAGCCCCCCAAGTACTGGGATTACAGGAATGCACCACCATACCCAGCTTTCTTTTCTTTTAAATTCTGTTCTTATTTGCCAAGTTTTTAAATTTATCTTGCTTCTTTTTATGAGCTATAAGCTCTCTTCTTTATAATATTCAGCATTCCCTTAATAAACCAGTACATCATGTTGTGTCTTGTTACATCAAAGTCCACAGTGAAGAATCAAATGGTTCTCCCAATTACTAAGCTCTTGACCTAAGAACTAGTCAAAGTTTTTGACTTTCTCACAGAGAGATCATATTCTTTATGATTAGCCAAGAACTGTACCTGTAAATGCAGTGTATTAAGATTTTTACCTGAACTCCCCTTTGACTTATGTAGGAAAATTCTGACTTTGTTTCAGGTCTATTATTATTGTCCTTATTCTAATTATAGGTTAACTGTGTGTAGAATTATATTCTCAGAAGTCTTTGGAAAACATGATTACCGATTACCTTAATTCTAGAGAAAATTCAAGGTTCGATAGAAAATTCAAAGCCAAATAAGAATTTCATCAAATACAACCAGTTATAAAGTTCCAATTAAAAAGATGTAACCAGATAGATAAAACTATATCACAATTAATTTTTCATTGATTGAAAAATGTATCAGATTATTTTACCTTTACATCATTCTCAAATAGTTAAAGTGGGAATTTTTTATGGAATTCTACAACTTCCTGATTGCGTGGTTTCTAATAGAACCAGTTCATAAGAGGTACCAGTGTCTATAGTCATAGCACACAGCATCACGTTTAGGCTCTAGCTAAGTTACCTCGTCTTGGCCTTGAGTCTGCGATCCTCCTGTCTCAGCCTCCCAAGTACTGGGATCATAGGTGTGCACCACCACACCGGCACAATTACTGTATTTTATTTTGTTTTATTTGTACTGGGGCTTGAACCCAGGGGCATTCTACCTCCAAGGTACACCCCCAGTCTTTTCTTTTTTTTTTTTGAAACAGGGTCTCACTAGGTAGCTGAGAGTCTCACTACAAAGCCAAGGCTGGCTTTGAACCTGTAGTCCTCCTGTCTCAGCCTCCCAAGTACTAACCAAGCAGTTTTGGGGTACTAGGGATTGAACCCAGGGGTTTTCTACCTCTGACCTACACCCCCAGCCCTATTTTATTTTTTAGTTTGAAGCAGGGTCTCACTGAGTTGCAGAGGGCCTCACTAAGTAGCTGAGGTTGGGTGTGAACCTGCGATTCTCCTGTCTCAGCCTCCCAAGTGCTGGGATCACAGGTGTGCACCACCATGCCTGGGCCAAGCTTTTTATCAATTCTTCAGTGTGAGGTTTGTTTTTACCAACCTAAAGTTAAAACTTTGGGTTTCTAAGTTTAAAACTTAGAAAATTAAACCCAAAAAAAGGGAAAAAAAGAGAAGGGAGGGAGGGAGGGAGGGAAGAAAAAAGAAAGAAAGGAAGGGAGGAAAGGAGGAGGAAGGGGAGGAGAGACAAAAACAACAATTTGCTTCCAAACAGTGCAATTCATATATATGATTTAATTCCACACAGACATGCAGAATCACCCAGCCTATATGGCTAAAAATCAGTAAACCATATTCACTGAGGATACACAAAACCAAATCCAACACCTTTGGCTTTTACCACCTATGGCCTTGCTGTTCATTGGGAAGGCATATTTCCAAGTAGGTGATACCCTGATGTCTCTGAATATTACTTTTACCTGGATAAATTTAAAATATTTAGAACATCCTGAATTTTTGTAAGTGGAAAAATCATTTTTTCTGAAAAAGTTTGTCTCATAAATTAAAACTGAACCACATAAAGTTGCTCATACATAAGTTTCCCTACTTGCTGTCATCTGCTAAATTAAAACTCTTCGTGTAAAATACAATAATTGTGCCAGGCGTGGTGGCGCACACTTGTAATCCCAGTACTTTGGGAGGCGGAGACCGGAGGATCCGGGTTACCGGCCAGCCTCAGTCTCTCGCTCTCTCTCTCCCTCTCTCTCTCTCTCTCTCTCTCTCTCTTTCTCTCTCTTTCTCTCCTTAGTGAGGCCCTCCGCAACTTCGTGAGACCCGGTTTCAAAATAAAGTATAAAAAATAGGGCCGGGGGTGTAGCGCGGAGGGAGAATGCCCCTGAGTTCAATCTCCGGTACCGCCAAAAAAAAAATACAATAATTGTGCCAGGCGTGGTGGTGCACACCTGTAATACCAGATCATGGGAGGCTGAGACAGAAGGATCACAAGTTCGAGGCCAGTCTCAACAACTTAGCAAGACTCTGTTTCTAAATAAATAAAAAGGGCTGGGGGTGTAGGTCAGTGGTAGAATGTCCCTGGGTTCAATCCCCAATACCGAAAAAAAAGAATAAACAAATAAAATACAGTAATTGTTCCACTCCATTGTCCCTACATAATCTAGGCTTAATCTGAGGATGGGGTACATTTGGATCTTTTTCCAATTGCAAGACTCCAAGTTAAGGTGCAACAGTGGAGGAGTTAGTGTAAATGAAGTGGCTTCCCAGGAAATTTTGTCACCATGGTTAAAGTAGGTGGAACAGGCCAGGCATGGTGGCGCATTCTTGTAATCCCAATACTTGGGAGGCAGAGACCAGAGGATCCAGGTTCGCAGCCAGCCTCAGCTTCTTAGGTCCTCCACAACTTCCTGAGACCCGGTTTCAAAATAAAGGAAAAAAATAGGGCCGGGGGTGTAGCGCGGAGGTAGAACGCCCCTGGGTTCAATCCCCGGTACCGCAAAAAAAAAAAAAAAAAAAAAAGTAGGTGGAACGAGGTGAGCATGGTGGCGCCTGCCTGTAATCGCAGTACTTGGGAGGCTGAGACAGGAGGATCACAGGTTCAAGGACAGCCTCAGGAAGTAGTGAGACTCTCATCAACCCAGTGAGATCCCATTTCAAAATTTAAAAAAATAAAGTAAAATAGGGCTGGGGGTGTAGCTCAGAGGTAAAATGCCCCTGGGTTCAATCCACAGTACCATAAATAAATAAATAAATAAATAAATAAATAAATAAGGTGCCATGACTCCAGGGGCCCTACTTTCTGGGGTGTGACCTTCTAGTGCTGGAAACCCAAGAGGGTATTTTGTAACTTCATTTTTTTCACATGCTGGGCAGCCAACCCAGGGCCTTGTGCACGCTTTGTGGGCCTGGTCTTATACTGAGGTAATTTGTGGAAGATTTGCCGGCATCTCCAGGTGTGTGACCATTTTGTAGATGAGCAGTTTCAAGGGCAGGAGCAAAATGTAGGAGTTCCTTAGGTTTGCTCAGGCACTTATGTTTCCAACTACCAGCTTTTTAAAAGTAGTTTTAAACTTTTACCCCTAGCCAGGTGTGGTGGCGCACACCTATAATCCCAGTACTTGGGAGGCTGAGACAGGAGGAGCCCAGGTTTGAGGACGGCCTCAGCAAGTAGCAAGACTCTCAGCAACCTATTGAGACCCTGTTTCAAAAATAAAAAAAAAACATAATAAAAAGGGGCAGGAGTGGAGCTCAGAGATAGAATGCCCCCTGGGTTCAATCCCCAGTATCAAAAAAAATTTTATTTTTCTTATGGTTAAACATAGAATGGCCCCTTGAAGAGCTCATAAATTGGTGTTTAGAGCGGATATAATTGAGTCTTGAGGGGTGTAATCCCAGAAGTGGATAAATCCATTGTGGATTTATCTGGGTGGTGGCCTGGGCTGGTAGGGTGTGGCTAGAGGTGGGTCCCTGGGGCTGCAGCCTTGGGGATTATATAAATGGTTCCTCCTCCCCCTGCTCTCCTTCTTGCTTCTGGTCGCCATGATGTGAGGAGCACAGCCCATGTGCTCTTCCTCTCTCCACCCCCCACTGCCATGCCCTGAGATCCACAGTGCCCGGCCTCACATGGACTGGACCCGAAACTGTAAGAAAAGAAATCTTCTTTGCTCTAAGTGACCTGGTAGATCTTTTAGATTATAGCTGCAAGGATGCTGGTCGGAGCAGGGCCCAGCGGAGGGCCAGGAACACACGCTTCCTCCGCCGCGTGGGGGCTGGCCTTTGCTCGCAGGCTTTTGCTATTCGCAGGCTCCTGCTCAGTTTGTCCTCGGTCCTGCATGAAGTCTTGCAGCTTCTCCCGGGCTTCCAGCCTCTCACTGGGAGTGGCGAGGAGGGAGAGCCCGGTCTCTCTGTTGTGAGCCTCGTCCTCCCCCTCGGCGAGGATGGGTGACGGTTCTAGGCTTGGTTCATTCATTGGTTGCTTGACAACCTGAGTCTCCCAGGAGCCAGCAAAAGAAAACTAAAGTTTGGGATCAACTCTGATGTTTCAGGTCCCAGTCTCACTGGCTCAGTGACTGAGCAGCAGTGGGGCTCCTCCTACCCAGTGACCTACAGCCCAGGGAGCATCCCAGAAAGTCAGTCTTGCTCAGGGATGGCTGGAAATAGGACCTACAGAAAAAAAGAAAAAAAAAACATCAAAAGAAGTCTTTTAGCCGGGTGTGGTGGCACACGTTTGTAATTCCAATACTTGGGAGGCCGAGACAGGAGGATCGCAGGTTCAAGGACAGTCTCAGCAAGTAGTGAGACTCATCAACCTAGCAAGACCCTGTTTCCAAATAATAAATAAAAATCAGGCTGGGGGTATAGCTTGAAGATAGAATGCCTCTGGGTTCAATCCCCAGTACCACAAAAAAAAGTCTTTTAGTCAGGCACAGTGGCACACAGCTGTAATCCCAGTACTTGGAAGGTTGAGACAGGAGGATGACAAGCCAGAGGCCGGCCTCTGCAACTAGCAAGATCCTCAGCAACCTAGCAAGGCCCTGTCTCCAAATAACAAATAAAAAGGACTGTAGGGGGGTATAGCTCAGGGGTAGAATGCCCCTGGGTTTAATCCCCAGGACCAAAAATAAAATAAAATAAAGAAGTCTTTTTTAAAGATGTAGGGAATGGTAGTACAGGGGGGAAATGAAAACAGGAGAATGAGGCAGAGGCCGAGGGCCCAGGTGAGGAGGAAAGAGACAGGCACACAGTGACATCCCTGCGGCCAGGGCAGATGCAAGACATTCGCGGATACAGAGCGAGGACATGGTGGCCACTAACGTCTAAATCCACCAGTGACCATGGAGGTTTGTCAGGGGTCACAGCCACGGGAGTTTTCCAACTGCGTCCTCATTGTAGGAAACTGGTCTGAGTTGCCCTAAATTTACCCAGGAAGCCCAAGAGCTTCCCGGCGTGTGGGAACAGAAGAAGAAATTTCCCAGCACTCACCACAAGGTGGCGCCAGACACCCGTGGACGCCATGATGGCCTGGCTTCCCGCTGGCTTGGGTGGCCAGGGAAGCAGATGTGCGCACATACAAAGTCACTCTGGCCAAAGGATTATATAGGGAGCACGGGAAAGGAGGAAAAACACCTTAAAAAAAAAAGATGGGGAGGAGCAGCACAGACGAAGCGCCTCTGACTGATGCGTTTACATCTACTGGCGTCCATGGGTTGGTAAGCCCAGCGCAGTGGCACGGCAGGAGGAAATGCATTCTGCTCAATTCCTCTTTGAGAATTCGTTTTCTCAGCTCTTCTTTATTTTGAAACAGGGTCTCACTAAGTTGTGGAGGACCTCACAAGTAGCTGAGGCTGGCAGTGAACCTGCGATCCTCCTGTCTCAGCCTCCCAAGTACTGGGATTACAGGTGTGTGCCACCACGCCTGGCTAATTTAATGTTTTATACAGGCGTGACTGCACATTAACTGGTTTGACTCAGTTATAACGTACACTGTTCTTACTCAGACTCTGGGTCTACGATTGGCCTCCTTTTTTGCTAATCCCAAAAGCTATGTTTCCATCAAAATAAACATTTACTTGTTCTCTGATAACGTAGGAGTAAAACTTTTTAATATTTATTTATTTATTTGGTACTGGGGATTGAACCCAGGGACATTCTACCTTCCAGCTATACCCCCAGCCCTTTTATTTCTTATTTTGAAACAGGGTCTCGCCAAGTTGCTGAAGATCTCACTAAATTTGACTCTCAGTTACTGAGGCTGGCCTCAAACCTGCAAACCTCCTATCTCAGCCTTCCAAGTACTGAGATTACAGGTGTGCGCCACCACACCAAGTTTATAACGTGTGTGTGTGTGTGTGTGTGTGTGTGTGTGTCTGTGTGTGTGTGTGTGTGTGTGTGTGTGTGTGTGTGTTACTGGGGATTGAACCCAGGGGCATTCTACCTCTGAACTATACCCCCAGCTCTATTTTATTTGTTATTTTGAAACAGGGTCTCACTAAGTTGCTGAGGCTGGCCACAAACCTGTGATCCT